>DWGJ01005417.1:0-10428 GCA_018246895.1 Aspitha aspitha aspitha
CCTGGGTGGGAATCGAACCCACGACCTCCGGTTTTGCAGTCAGGGTCTCTAACCACTCGACCACGAGGCCAGTCTGATGCGATGCGTCTGAGTTTACCAAGTTCTGTTCGTTATTAATATTAAACGGTACATTTTAATATTAAACCACTCCTTACATTTGTGAAGATAAATTTAACGAGGTAACTTGCACCCGTTAGATTTTATCGAAACGTTATCTAAGCTTTGAGAAGTTTGTCATTGTGGTTTGCTACCTTCTCACTTTGCCATATTGCCATAGTTTGCTATAGACAATTCTTTCTTATTTGCTTTCATTGCAAGTGCTATACGCTATAAATAACCATTCTATCGCTGCACAAAGTCTGTTCACATCAAACTAATCTCCGTTTAAATTAAACGTGGCCCAAATTCCTCTATCACATCGACCTGGCCAGAGTCACATGTTTCTTGTATAATAACTCATTGGCCCAACATTTTGCACCCGATAAATTTATCCGTTGTCAAATAAAGCCAATGGAAACTAGATTTATTAGGGGTTGCGTGAGTTGCGCAAGCATTTACATAACGCCCCACCTTCCCTTACCTGACGCTATACTGCATATTTCCAATCCTGGTTTTTCTTTTTGAGTATAAGTTTTTGTAAGTATCTGGTCGGATAGACGAGCTGATCGCCTTTAAATGAATTATACAGCTGTTCAGAGTCAAATACGGCAGTAGACCACTGTAAGCTCTAAGAGAAATTATTATCATCTTTTACTGTTACTTTAAATGTTTCTTGGTCATCTGTTGCTACTGCTGTGCAACATTGCTTGTAATGTGGTGGTCAGATGTAAGCTTTGCTCGCTGACACAGAAACACTGAAGATCAATGAAAGCGTCAACAGTTACTACTCTTACCCTTTGCGTACTCCTTCTCATTACACCATTATGGAACCACTGAAATCTATAATGCTTCTCTTCTTCTAATGAAAAATAAGTCGTTCTTATCTTCTGAATGCTGGAGAGCTTTTAAGTTAACCTGTTGACAAACTGGTCTTTACTGACTCCATTTGATTTCTATTTTACTTAGCTATATAACTTACTAACAACATAGATAACATAGGTAAGATAAGTAACATAGGTCCAAGTCTCAAACAAAGGTGTCTATTGAACATCACAATGTGATGTCACAGCTGTGAAATATGGTTTAGAGTCATATAATCAAACTACTTAACCGTAGCAATGGTAAAAAGCGCTTAAAACAATCTCATACTTAACAAATCTATCGTATCTATCGTATTACGCGAAGCAATATTACGCTATCCCCACTTTTCACTCCATTAAATTTGACTCGTCACGATATGGTATAGAACCCTCGAAGCTTTAAAGCACGCGATCACAAAATTCCAAAGACTATAAGACGTAATGCGCTAGCCCTAATAGGAAAAGTTACAAATTGCCGAAGTTTAATGGGATCTTTAGGTATTGTGACAGTTTACAAGCAGCGAAGTTGTTTAAGTGCTTTCGTTGCAATTACGAAGGGTTATCTATTCATCACCGTGTCGATAGTAAAGTGTTTACGCTAAGCTTTAGGATTGTAATCCATTGTGAAATCGAAGTTATTCGGAATGAGATACACTGGAGAGTCCCTGAATTGTTGAGGCGCTGTAGTCTGAAGTATTGATTCTAAAGCGTTGTTAGTAGTTTGCGAGTTGAACGCCTACATTTTGGCCATTGGTTTTTATTATTTAAAACTTCACGAATTTGTATCTGAAAACTTATAAGACATAAAAGGAATCTCAAATGTACTGGTGATAAACGGTAGATACTTCTCAAGTAATAAATTAAGAATTAAAAATCACTTGCTGCGAAAACATCGTAAGGAAACGCACACCTTAAAGATTTTATGAAATATAAGAATGTGGTGTGTGAATTCTGCCATTGCAGTTGGCCAGAATGGTATTATATGTCCAGAAACCTTCACACTATAACAAGACCCAAATCCAGCTGCGAAACATAAAAAGGAAAAATATTGGAAAAAAACATCACAAATTGTAATTCCTCATCTAGTGGTACGATTTATATCATTCTATTAATTACTTTTTATACATCGACATTTATCAAGATCTTCGACACTTGTATAAAGAATGTTACCTACTTTATTCTATTCCCAAACCTAATTTCTCGAGACAAGTGGCGGGAATTATATAATTGCGCTTTAATTTTCTTGGTGTGAATTATTCTGTTAGCTCAGTAATGCTTGCTATGTACAAATAGCCGTAAATTTTACCTTTGAAGGAGACGTATTTCGCGAGTCCCGTCCCAAGGTAAGAACGCCTTAACGCTCTTTGATATTAAACGCTTGTAATAATCGTGAACTAAAATTTCGTCTTTGTTTGGTTCAACAAAGACAGTAAAACTAAACAATTTCACATATTAATGGTTGATCTTAGAAACTTTCCAGACTATTATCTTAATAAAATTGAATTAATTTGTTATACAGGTTCAGGTAAATTTCTCAATGTACGTTGAAATGAATGAAATAATTTTGATCAGACCAAAAATAATTTATGACAATAAAATTTATTGTCGTTTTTAGATTGATGTAATTTAATCTATGTGTGTATTATGATGTGAAGCTAATTACTTCTAGGGTGAACATTTTAAAACAATAATATAGGATGAAGAACAATAACTTTAAATAACATAAGAAACAAAGTTCGTGGGATGATAAAACAAGCTAGATAAAGGAAAAACAAAGAAGAATGGTAGTTTGTGAAAGGAAACAGCTGACGTCACAATCTTTAAGATTGATGAATGTTATAAAACTACACAAACTGGTCATGATAGTGATGCAATATTCAGAAACGTGTTAAAATTCTACACAATAAAAATTAAATAAACGTAATTAATGAGAAGTAATAGCGCATCGCTGAGGTAGCACAAAATTTATATCGCCTCACCTGTACTCAAACAAAATTCTGAACAAAGTTCGTCTAAAGGGGCAAACGGGGAACTTTATAACACTATCACGATGCAAAAACCGCTCAGCCCATTTATCTTTGTCGACAGAACTTGGCGGCCCCGAGAAGCGTTTAGTGGGGGAATTAAAGACAAATTCGGGATGCTGTTTTTGCAAAGCGAAGTTTATTGTTCCCGTTGTTTAGCGGTGTTTTATTACGCTTCGCGAATTGTGCAAGTAAATTGTATTTGTTTAATGAATTTTAATTTAGGACAACCTGTAAATTTATGGTACCTTAATGAGCGTGCAAATTTAATGATTTTTGTAATCCGTTTTAGTTTCTCCCGAAGGGATTTAGTTTTAGAAATTTGTTTTTGACACCCTTTTTATTTGATACATCAAAAAGAGATGCATAGAGGCCACATTAAGACAATATTTAATAAACGAGTCTGTATGACGCCTTCGATGAAAGTACAAGAGGCGAAATAGGTCAAGCATTGGCCGATGGGGAATAAAGAGCCTCCGAAACCGGCGTATATGCATGAAGAAAGTGATGAATGTAGATGGAGCATGGCAGGTTTGTAAGGACAGAGATATTCGGCACTCGCTGCTTTCTGCCTACCCCGTCAGGGACCTGGCGTGACGGTATCTACAAGAGGCGAAAGAACTTTGTCAGGACTGTAGTCGGTGAAAACACTTCGCTGTTGGTTACCTGTATGGGAAATATCTACTTGCAAATGAGTGAGTGAGAGCAAATTTGTCTACGTTTTATAACAGTGGATTTCCGCAAACATGATGCTCTGCTGTTAAATATTAATTAGTTTTTACATGCTTTTATTTATCAGTACGATACAGGAGTATACGGTATCGTGCCGCAGACTCCAGATGTAAGATTAATTATTTTTGTTTGCGTTTCAATTTATTATAAGATAATTTAGATTTCAGTACATTCAAGTCAGTTTTTTAAACTGGTAATACTATTTGATATAAAAATAATACAAGGCAATTGTTTAGAAACAAGTTACATAAACCAGCATTTCTAATTCCAATGTGTTTGTCTGTATGTGCAACTTGGTTTTTTCTTATTTAAATTGTTCCTATAAATTATTGGGTAACACCTGTCAAATTCACGAAGTTTTCAATTATCTAAATTGTTCTTTCGTCAGTCATACGATTTGATGAAGAAATGCTATATACATCTTGCAATATACCGTTTCATGAATGCCGACGAGAATGGACTATATCTTACCGACCGATTTACACTGCCATTGTATCTATCGCACTAGCTATTTCGACTCCAACAGACTGGTCTGTAACCAAATGCCTGTATACATAAGCTTAGTACAATGTTTGGACGGAAAGCCGAAGATATAGACTCAGTAACGTATCCTAGAAATTCCGGATATCTCGGCTTCGCTTTGTTTCGGTTCCGTGGTCTCTGACGTTTAGGTTTAGTGGCTGGAATCTTCCATAGGATTTTAAATCCTCGTTTGCATATGTGCATTCCGTTTAGTGTCTTGAAATATATATTTTTTATATTTGAATAGAGTAGCAAACGAGCAGGCAGCAGCCACAAGTGGCTGCTCCCGCCCATGGACATCTGTAACCGACTCCTAACAGGACTGTAGGGAGCTGACTGTTAGTGTGAATTCAGTTAGTAGAGGTGTTAATAAGAATTAGTTGGTGAGTATTGTTTAGTAACAGGACTGCAGGAATGGGACTGTTAGTGATGTTAATGTTACATGGTTACTGTTACCAGTTTTCTTTTATATTTAAGTGCCAAATAATTATAAGTGAAGACAACAAGATTATAATGCAACGTAATCTATACTAATATTACAAAGCTGAAGGGTTTGTTTGTTTGTTTGGTTGTACGCGGTAATCTCAGAAACTATTCGTTCGAATTGAAAAATTATTTTTGTATTAAATAGTCAATTTATTGAGGAACGCTATAGGCTATATAACATCACGCTATAACAAATAGGTGTGAAGCAGTAATGAAAAAGCGTTCCTTTATTCGGTCATTTTCAGCGTAATTTTTTTAAGGTAATCATAGTAACGGTCTTAGTTTTTTAATAAATTGTTTTCTAATTAACGCGGATGAAACCGTAGGGCATGGCTAGTTGAAATATACTCGTAATATAATAAATTTAACAAATGTTTCGACTGGGTTCGATTCCAGGACTTCGTAATATTCTGTTGACTCAATTAACCCGAACTATAATCGCTGCCATAATAACGTCTGAATGCACTTGAAATTAGCACTAATTAAGTGTATTAGTTCCGAATGCCCGCTCCTACTAATTACTGTTTGAATGTTGGTCAGGACGTTTAGTGTATACAGGTCCGAATATAAAGTCTATTAGATACATACATAGCATAGGAATTTAAATGTAAAAAAATATTTCGGTACCTCAAATCGTGACTTAGACTATTTAAATATAGAAGCTCTCAAAGATGTCATTATAGAATGTATTTTTCATTGTAAATATGACTGATTTTATTTATAGAAATGAGACATTGAAGCGATAAATACTAGTAGCGGGAAATAGAACCCGTGACCCTCAATTTAGTAATCAAGGTCACCCTCTGAACTATGCCTTTTCTCCTCCTCCTTTCCTTTCTTTCCTATTTCTCTGTATCTTTATGCGATGCAATATATACACGGGTGGTGAGTGGCCAGTTAAGCAAAGTTTCAATATGAAACATGAAACATGTTCATTCCCGTTTAGCTGCCAGGCTGCGAGGCGCTCCTATTTCACTTCTGTGTATCCGGCGTCGTCTGCTCGCAGCTGTTTTAATAAATAATTTATACAGATACCAAAAGCTGTTGAGTTGTGTAAATTCAGGATGACTTCTAATATAACATTACACTGCTATACCATTATAAATCTAACTTCACCTAACACAGTACTGTTAGTCGTAGGCTGACTGAATTGTTGCATCGGTTAATGAATGCTTTATTGTATTATTATTATTAACTTATTATTAACAGGTTTGTAAGAACAAAGATATTTGACACTCGCTGCTTTCTGCCTACCCCGTTAGGGACCTGGCGTGACGATATGTATGTATGTATTATTAACTAATTCCCGTACAACAGCAATCCTTTCTAAATCTATTGTGTATTGCACAAATTTTGTTAAGAAGTAGGATGAAAATCGTTACGTGGTACAGTCTAACCAGAACATCTAGTCTGTCAATAATAAAAACATTTTTATAAGCGTCGTAAATACCAAATGTATTACAAGTAATGTGTGTATAACTAGTCAACAGTGTTATACAAAACATTATTAAACTTCCAGGCGTAAATAACTGCCATATTTCATAGTTGTATATTCCAAGAGTGGCAGTTACCAGCTGTTTTGAGATGCAAGTTTATATAATAACTTATTCACGTTGCTCGAGATGTTTATTTGCGTTTTCGTGGATTATTTCCGCTTATTTCGGTGAACAATACCGTAAATAATATTTAAATTTGGAACGTTTTGTCACAACAAAACTAATCAAGGACAGAATAAATTTAGAACTTAACAATCCAGAAGCTAAAAAAACCTCAAAAATTCTATTATACATCTAATGTAGGTGTTTATAAAGGTCTAGATATTAGAGAATTTTATTACATTTGAATAACGATCGTTTGAGCATCTATGGGACGTCACAAAATTTTACGTACATCACTTAATCAAACAAATATACCCACTTTAATATTCGAAGCAACTAGCTACGAACGCCCCCAGCTCTGTTTATGATAGAAACACAAGAACAGAAGCAGACTATTCTGTCTGTTTGATAATTTATTCACGTAACCCAGACACTGTATTGCGTATGCAGACTGCAGTATGCAGTTTAGCTAGACATAATGCATGAGACCGTACAACTTATCTTGCTCTGCGGAATATGACGTTAAATTTTTTACAAACGGATGGTAATAATGGAAATGGGTGAATAAATGAAACATCACTTTTTCATATTTCAAGGCGTTATTTCTCAAAGGATTCAAAATGAAACTAGCCAACAGAGAAATTATAATTTTCCTACTTCTAGAAAATTGCCCTAAACCCTTTCTTTCTTATCATCTATCTCCTATATTATACTCCTTTCTAGTTCTAGTTATTGATATAAATGCTGATATATTCACCTCTGTTTTTAGTACATAAGTAGTCTAAATAATGGTTATGGAAAAGAGATGGCTATATAGCAAAAACAGCAATTTTTAACGCGATGTACTTTTATATTCTATGGTTTTATGTATTACTGGTGTACAAATATAACTTCGAATTCATGTACTATACAGTATTCAGTAGTCTTATCCTTATAAGTTATGACTCGCTTCATCTACAGTCATCAGACATGTTTGATGCGAAAGGAATATAATTCGATAACATAATTATACTGACTCAAATGATAAGTGACACAAATTATGAAACAAATATTATGTCGATTCGAACACGCTCAAGTAATTACAAAGCCAACGTCCCATATGAAGCGATTTGACGCGTGGTCGGTTTTATATACTAGCGTTTATAGAGTAATGACTATTGTTTGGACGGACAGCGCGATGCGATGTGGGCTCATTTCACAAATGACCATTCTCAACTCTTGGAGGTTGGTCGAGTTAGAATTTTGACATAACACGCTGTTAATAAATCAAAATAACAGTCATTAAGAACAATTTGTGAGTTTAAATGCTTATGTAGGCCAAGCAAGTATTGGTACGCTTGATAGCTCTAACCTATTTGGAGATCTCTTAAGGCATCTATCGTTAAGCTAAACTGGGTTTAGACATTTTTGGAAACAAACCGACAATAAGCAAGGGGATATTATTATTGTCCCAACGCTTCAACTAATCAACAACAATTGCTTCACGGTAGAATTCTTAAATTACGTTTCTATAACAAAAAGTTGAAAGCCACAAAATTCTTGGAAGTATTTATTTGTGTTCTATTCATAAAATGGTACTTTGATTAAAATTGTACCATTTGCTTAACAACGTGTACATTCACGCAATCTTATTGAACCACGTACTAAAACTTTAACCTGCAAATTGTAAACCACCGGTCTATAGTACCCTAAGTGATAAATTCTTTGTTTTTCTTGAATTAGATGTATTTTAAGAGATCATTTAGCACTATTACCACGTTACAAATTATATTAGCAAATCCTAGAATTATAATTTCATTTGCATGCATTCTCATTTGTACACGCATGCATGCATTACATAAGCATGTCTTCATTTCTATTATGTTAAGGCAATATTGGAGTATTTATTCGCAACTCAAAGTAATAAGATAACCAATTTAATGTGTTACTCGTACTATTCGGAAGGCGTTTAGTTATATACACAGTTACTTAAATCATCGACTTTAAGAAATAAGAAAATGCATGCGGTCCCAAAGACCCAGCGACCTTCGCTCAGATCTTACCGGACATTGCAGGGCAGGGTTAATTAAACCAACCCGTGCGTAAAGTTTCGTCAAACGTTATTAAGACATTTCTTACCAACATGCAACAGCGTTTGATCTGGGTTGTTTTTGTACTATATTTTTCATTTGCTTACGTAAGTTTACAATTTATTTTTCTAGATAGTAAAATATGTTTTTATTAAACCAATAATTCATATTTATATGCTTCCTTTATACGTAGTTATGGGAAGTAAATATGTTGTATTTTATACTGGAATCCAAAACTATTACTACGATAATATTTGATGTAATGAATAGCAAAATGACCAGTAAGAACTCAAATGACTACAAAAACTTACATTAAGCACACAATTTTGATATTTTGCATAAATGTTTTATATATCTTACAACTGTGCATAATATTATACATATATTACATACTAAGTATTAAATAAATAAACAAAATTGTATAGTGGAGCATACTTGTGACAGAGTGACAGACTTCTGACGGACTGAGAGAGTCACAGGAGTCTGGTAGGTATAGGCTATAGGCTAAGGTAGGCTGATAGACAGGTTGCCGGCTAGTCATGACTTAATAATAGAGAGAGATATCTGATCCTCGATCCTCTAGTAAAGAAAATTTTAATACAATGTAAACTTTTACAGGCATATGAAGCTAAACAACACAAATCGCAAATCGATCTCCCTGACTTTATAACTCAGTTATTGCCAAGAAACACAAATAGTCCTATAGTCCTCTACCTTCAAGATCCTATTACTGGACCTGAATCAAAATTGGACACTTTTGATCAATTGAACTCGAGAGACATTGAATTTGATGATGGTGATGATAACGATGTACCTTACTTAAGAGTTTCTCAGAATGATGAACGGGCGTACATACTTTATCATCTTTTGGGGGTAAGCCTTTGTGATGGTTATTGTTAACGCTTATTATAAGGATTAAACTGATTTTATAAATATAGTCATGCAAGTAAAATTCACTGTGGTTGTTCACATATCTTTTTATTGACGTATGTACAATTGACATATTAAAACAAATAAGAAATAAAATACTTTTAAAAAATTCAAAATTAGAACTGAACAGTTATGACGCAGGTAAAATGAAATAGCAAGACTTAATTAAAATTTAATTTAACATACATAAAAGCTCGCGGAACAGGTGTCAAATTTTTGACAGATGATAAGTTTCGACAGCTGTCAAGTCCTTTACATAGACATATTATACTACAGTGGCGGAGCCAGCCTAAAATATACTCATCTAAAATAAAGAGAAAGCAAATGAGCCTAACTATCTATCTCTTTTTTATGTGTGATTCGACCAAGATAAATATAGGTCTCTCATCTTCCCTCTCTTATTACTTGGTGGATACTCGCGTTCACAGGCCTGACTACTGCACCCGATATCTATATCTGTATGTGATGAATCAACTAACATCTGAAAATTAATTTTCTTCCAGACGACTTTAGATGACGGTGACGTAGCTCCATCAGCGGAGGAGAATCTGGAGCTTACAGCACGGGTTCTCCGCCAAGCGCTGATCGGCCGCTGCAAGAAACTGGACAAGTGCAGGCAGAAATGTCCCTCTATGCAGTTTTCTTGCACAATCAAATGCAAGAAAATCTACGATGATTTAGACGCATGCGACGAACCGAAAAAGCTGTGTAATAAACCAAAGTGCGGGCAAACAATGCCGCCTGCTTGGCTTTTGTAAACGCTAGCTAATAAAGAGAATCGGTTTTTTTTCCACCATCAACTGGAATCAATTTTACCTAAACTGCGGGAACCCTTGATATATATTTTTTATAGTAAGACTAGTGGACGTGACCACGCGTTGCCGTGCTTATACATGTCAAATAATAAATCATAAATATATGTCAAATATCGTGCGTTTAGAAATTTATTTTATGTAAAAAATTATTGACAATTGACGTTTATAATTTTTTTTTTATAAAAACTATCCTATCTTTTAAGTTTGATCACAAATTAGATATGTGCAACATTTCATTGAAATCGGTTCAGTGGTTTCAGAGATTATCGCAAACGAACATCGTGACACGGGAT
>DWGJ01005418.1:0-10427 GCA_018246895.1 Aspitha aspitha aspitha
TCGCGCAAAAATGTCGTTTTCTAATTGGTTATTTTTTACAATATTGTTTTATTTTGATTAATTTTCAAATGGCTACCGTGTAAAATTTGAATTTTGGATTGTGAGTATTCATGAGAAGCAGCGATTTAATGAATAGGAATAAATTGATAAAATGTTTAAACTCACCGCTTCACTGACGACCGAGGACCGTTAGACCTGAAAGAGAGAGCACTTGAATAAATAGTGCGTTAGTAATTATGTCATATATTGTTTATCCAAGCCACGTAGCCTGTAATGGAATGTTTCAGATTTGCCATTATACCCTGAAAGTACGTCTTTCGTGACGTTCAGAACTTTTTCCAAATATCGGTTTTTAAAGTGATAACTTTTTAAACGTATGTACACATTAGATGTCATGAAATATGAATAGCTTGAACTTTCCCACGCAAAATTAGATATTGGGAAAAAGTAGTTGATGATCGATTTGAATGGCTGTATCTGAATATATACCAATATATATAATAATATCAAGGGTTTTATATTAGTGTTTAATTTCAATTTGACAGATCAATAAATATTCCCATTACACTTATTTACATAAACATATTCCCACTTGTTATACTCGTATACTTAAATCGTGATGTACAATAGAATATTATCAAATTAATTGAAATTTTAACATTTTTCAGAATGTTAAATATAAGTATTAATAGTTTAAAAACATTTTGAAAATTTGATTTCTTATAATCCATTTAATATTACACTGGCTGTTATTCGCAAGGATATTAAAATAATTCGTATATAGTCTGTGCTCTATGATATTCTATTTTTGTGATAAATTAAAAAAAAATCTGTGTTCTAGGTATCATTTTGACTCAATTAATTCAGTTTTCAAGTTAACACGTAATAGGCAAAGCTACTTTCGCGTTTATGATGCTAATATGTTTTGAGGCGGGCGTCGTGAGAGGCAGGCTCTAGTATTAAGTGCCAATTAGTGTAAATAGACTAATTAAAACGCTACTAAAATCATACGCATAATAATAATACTTTATTTTACAACACAATGAATCATACAAAATAATATAACAATAGACGAAAAAGTATACAAAAGGAAAAAGTTAAACGATCTGTGCCAGAAATTGGATAATTTGAGGACCATATTTTTTATTTGGGTAATTTGCAACTTTACAATTTGTATAATAAATTGACAAATATAGGAGATAGAGAGACAAGAGAGGATAGGGGTATACGTACATTGAAATAATATTACTAAAACGCAACATACATATATCACGTTACTTAGGCGCTATTACAATTGACACAAGATCCAGAATAACTTATCTAAATCCCCACTTCGCGGTATTCAAGGGCAATTGATAACGCATATTTGTCTACGATATAGATACGATTATTTGCGAATACATAGGATTGTAAAAAAATGTTTTAAGTGTAAAACAAAAAGATATTCAAATTCAAATTAGATTTTGTTTATTTATAACTTATGTTAACATATTATATGCATACAGGTAATAGATGGTTATACCGGTGAAGGAAAACATCGTGAGGAAACCTTAGAGAAGTTATTTATCTTCTTGTAATATTTTCTAACGTGTGTGAATATCGTCAATTTGCACTTGGCCAGCTAGTAGACTATGGCCTTAATGTTAATATTAAATCAACATTTACACTAAAGTTTACCTCTAGATATGAAGGTTCAGTAATGAGGACTCATTATCTACAAAATAGGTATTCCGTTTACAACTGCGTCTTTTACGAAATTTCTAAAGAAACATTTTTCATTCATTAAAATCAACGCAACAGTTCTACCGTCAAATAAAATCGACATTTTATAAGCGGCTATACGTGAAAATGTTAATTAACTCCGATTCGTAATTTCAATACATCGATGTGGTATTTAGCGTTCAAACGTTTGCAGATAAGAAACATCAATTCCCGATATAACGACATAACATAATACAACACACGTGCGGGTAAGACAAAACGAATTAACATCGCGCGTACACGAATAGGAGGGAACTGGTGTACCATATGCTTAGCGGCGTCGCGTAGAAAATGCGAGGAGTTATCCGTCACAAAACTGTTCCATCTGGACCCTCTATAGTGCATATAGAGCGTAGATAGTCCATGACAGTCACAACACTGCACTATGCGTCCACACGCGTGTGCTCCCGCGCACTATTCGAGACGAACTGGCGACAGGCTTCGACTGAAGGCTTTGGCGGCGTATCGGGAGATGATTTGCGTAATCGTCGATCACTGTACAATGATTGAGTCGGTATGCTTTATACTCATATACGCTTTGTTTACGCCTGTTGTCAAGCATTAATAACATTTCGATGGTTTTCATGAATACTCGTACAAATAAAAATTTTGAAAACACCAGTTTATAACACAAACAAATCCAAAATATACCTTATTTCATACTTAGTACGACCCACATTCATAACGGCAAAACCAGCATAATGGTACGCAAAAATGTCATTTTGCGATTGGTTATTTTCTACTATATTATTTTATTTTGTTTAATTTTCAAATGGCTACCCTGTAAAATTTTGGATAATGCGAGTATTCATGTAAAGCAGCGTATTTTTATAATTCTTTATATTGGAACAATTACGTTGCCAGTTCTCGCATAATCGATTAATTTAGGTTTACAATATTATGTTGGATTGTAACCGTAGAGATAATAGACTAGAGCGGGGAGCCAGTCTAAAGTGTGTGCATCGAAAAAACGAGAACGCAAATGAGGCTAAGTATCTGTGTCCCTTTTTTATGTATGATTAGTCAAAGAATTGGTCATGATCTTCACTCTATTATTATTCGTTGGACACTGGTACTCACAGACCTGCCGATGGCTCCCCTGCTCTATGTATATCAACTCTATGATTGTAACAGATGATACTGTTGCCGTGCTACGATAAGCAAATGTCAGTGTACATTAGTGATATCATAACTGCGAGATACTTGCGAGGACCGCATTCCTTGCGAGGCTGCGGGCAAGCCGTTGTCGTCACGGTTTAGCTCAATCGGACGTTTGTTTTGAAATCATCTCATTATCTTTAGTATTATAAAGAGGAAAACTTTGTTTAGTTTGTTTGTAATGAATAGGCTCATAAACTACTGGACCGATTTTAAAAATTCTTTCACCATGCGAAAGCTACATTATCCACCAGTAACATAGGCTATATAACATCATGCTATGACCAAAAGGAGGTGAGCAGCAATGAAAATTGGTGCAAAAACGGAATTAATCTATATGGCAAGACAATGTTTGCGGAGTCGGCTAGATTGTTCTCTAATTAACGCGGGTGAAACTGTGGGGCTCAGGTAGTAGCTAATAAAATCAAGTATGTGCAAGAGTGAATTGGTTTTAGTAGCAACATTAGAGTAATCTTTGTTTTTAACTGTACACAATTATTTTATGGTCAGGCACGTGGCAGCCCTATTCCATCGTAGCTGTCTAAACGAATTATGTTTACCTAGCGTTCAAACAACACTTGATGCTAGCTTGCTTCATGCGATGTCGCAATAGCTCAGTGATTAGATGAGAGGGTTCGCCAACCGTGAATGTTACAACTCACACTGCCCGACATAACTGCCTGCCTGCCTCTCTGGGCGAATGGTTGTCGTTGGAAAGCGTTTAACGATGATATTATGTTTATAAATCACATATGACTTACTGATATTAAGTTAAGGATTATAGACAGCTTGTACTCTCATTATTGCTAACTGACCCGAACTTCGTACCGCCTAACAATAAATGACGTTTAATTACACAATTACTGTACCTACTGTATTAATCATATTTGACGTCACAATCATCAAATCGTTGATTGGTAAGCAGTTTATATCGAAAAATTACTGTTATTAGTATTTTTCTGTCAACGTTCCTATACTTTCTCACCTTTTAAACCTTCACTGGAATCCTACGAATGTTTTAAAACCTGCGTTCGCCAAATTAGTAGAGCCGTTCCCGAGTTTTAACGAGCCTAATAAACAGCAATTGATTTTTATTATAAGTTGTATTTTTTAATAATTTAACTTGGCATACAGAAACGCGCCGCTAGTGGTAGTTAGAGAACCTGTTGCAAGTGTGGGGTTAAAACATTTCAATTCCATTTTTTTTATACCAAAATGTTATTATTGAACTAAACCTCGTCAACAGGTGCGAAATAAAATAAAATCGATCTACAAACAGAGAAGAAATACGTACTGTTCTGTCTTTGCTTATTTAATATAGATTTGAATATTAATGTGCCACAATTATTGAAGTGAACGAACTGATGAAATCGTCACAATGGCTGGAGATTGCGAAATGTTAGAAACAATGGCAATTCTATCGATTGCCACAGCGCGGCTACTTAGCTGATAACTGACGAATCGTTTCTTAACTAGACAAAGATATATAAAATTTGAAATTAGTGGTGAGTACAAGATAGGGCTACTTAACTGATAACTGACGAATCGTTTCTATAGAAAAAGATAAATAAAATTTTATAGTACTGGTGATTACATGACAGGGATTCTTAGCTGATACCTGACGAATCGTTTCCTAACTAGATAAAGATAAATACAATTGTCAGAATTGGTGAGCACGACACAGAATAAACAAATTAACACTCGTAGTGCACCGCATAATTGGACCGCGCTATCGCATAGGGTGACTACCTACTACATCTGGTAGAGTACCTTTTGAAGGTAGCTGTGCGAGTCGAACAATAATAGAATTGCCATTGTCTTCGGTTTTGAAATTTCCGCACATTGTTGTCAATATCGTCCTCACTTTCTTGTCTTTGCCGATGCCGATAATTACGTGACAGCCACCGCTTATCTATATGGTCTGTACGAACTGTGGTGGTTTTGCGTTACTTAAACTATTTGTATATCGCAAGTATAACAAGTAACAACACACTTCTGGGTACAGTTAATACTTGACTAAAACACAAATGATCATTAAAAAAAAATTGGCTTGCTTGTTAATAGGAATTCCGTTACCCACTTCCGTTATATTTTAGTATCACATTTTCGACAGTTGGGTCCCGTACAAAATACCTATCTCCGCCAAGCCTCCTGTACGGAACTTCGTTCCAATTATCTGTCAGTCCGGGCAAATTCATGCACGACTGAACCTATTTTAATAGGACTTCCACTTAAGATGGAGAAGGTTAAAAGGCAACATATAGGCTACTCTTCATGGTAAAATTAAGTTGTTAATAACACTTTATTTATGCATTAACCTGCCGTCTATTACGATATGTATTTCAGATGTATTGTAGGTGTGAAGATCCAGTCATCGTTTCATCTAATTTATAACCCGTTGTGGGTATAAGCCCTTGCCAATTGTTGCTTCTCGACCTCATTGTATAGCAGAAATCCCACGGCGTGAACCCAGAGAGTGCAGTAAATGTTGGTGTTGAGTAATGTCTGATCACGCTTGCAGTCCAGATGTCACTACTGTTGCGACATCCACTAGCTAAATATCACTGGATTTATTGTTGTTGCTATATTGATAGCCTTCGTGGTCGAGTGGAGACACGCTGACTGCGTAACCACGGGTCGTAGGTTCGATTCCAACTCAAGACAAACATTTGCGTGATGTGCATATTTCATTATTCTATGTTCAGATGTCGTAAAAAAGATTAAATGCCGATGTTACGGTCACCGGACAACTAATAAACTCACGTACCTATTATAAATTATTCTTACATACGATACTATATATATTATTCTTACATACGAGTTATATTTTTAATAGTTACATATTTATGTAGATAATTTATTAATGCGCCCAAACAACACAAATAAATGTCCCTACGACACAAACGCCTTGGGTGGAAATCAAACCGGCGAGCTCTGGTTCTGTAATCAAGGTGTATAACCGCTCAACAATGAGGCTCAGTAAATAAATAATAGAAGCATTAGGTATATAGTTTTATTCGATCATAATCGCTTACGTCAGGACTGTAAATTAATATGACACGACACTTTAATACTTTTTATTCGACGTAATTTGATTAAAACGTTTTTTAACGGACAAATGTAGAGTACATATTGTAGGTAAATTTGTCGTTCACTTGCAAATTAAACTTGCGTGCAGATCATAGAATTGGACCGAAAACAGAGTGCATCCAACATTTTTCACATGAAATACGCGTAGTTATTTAAATTTCAAACACAACAACAGCAAATCAAATTGTATTTTTTATTTTGAGTTCAGATGAGTCTTTGAATTTAGGAATAAGTGAATCCATTGACGACTTCTAAATACCTTTTCATTTGAATATTTCGATGCCGAAACGGCGTACCAAAATCATAGATAATGTACAAAGAGTGCTGGAGCCATAGACAAGTGTGAGTGGTCAACAAATAATAAGAGAGGGCAGATGACCGGCCTATACTTATCTTTGTCTAATCACACAAAAAGAGACAGATAGGTAGCCTCATTTGCCTTCTCTTATTTTTCGATGGACATTTTACGCTGGCCCCCGATTAAGTATAATACATCTATGAGCAAAACGGACTCATTTATAACAATATAATCAAGCGTTACAAAAAGAGAAGCGTCGAATCGCCATTCTGAAATGGCTCCAACGGTTTCGTTCTCAGTGCGCACTTGTTCTATGTAAAGTTCAAGGGACCTTTTTGCCTCTTTATAAGATTATAGCGATGGTATAATGAAATTAAATTAAATCACGCGCGGGCTGTGAACGGCGCCGCGGTAACTCAACACTCCTGTTTTTGCGTGTACTGTATGAGTTGCATTAACTTTTTTCCTCACCAACACATTAGCTGAGTAAAGCACAAAAAGCCGCCATTCGTCCAAACGCTATTTAACTTCATATAATTGTACATTCGCCATATATCACGATTCAGCGGTGTAATTTGATTCATTGAAAACCGCCGCATGCGCCACGCAAGTAATAACTAACTTGTGCTTATTCAAAACAAGAGTGAATAGGCACTTTCCAGGCAAGCGTATTCAAAGGCAGTTCAAAGAGTGCTTCGAGGAATGGTTGAGCGTGGTGCTTATGTCTGTTTTCTTCCTGGTGACAGGAAACCTTTAATAATAATAATTTATCTATACTAATATTATAAAGCCGAAGAGTTGGTTTGGTTGAACGCACTAATCTCAGGAACTACTGACTCGAATTGAAAAATTGTTTTTGTGTTAAATAATCCATTTATTGAGGAAGACTATAGGCTATATAACATCACGCTATGACTAATAGGAGTGGAGCAGCAATGACAAATGTTGCAGAAACGGGAAAATTTTTATTATCACGCGGGCGAAGCTGCGGGCACAGCTAGTAATTTATATGGCAGAACAACGTTCGACTAATCATATAGTTATTATATGGGTATCGTCAACGAGATAATGTTGGTATGACAGATTGCACACTAGCTGAAAAGTTAAACACCTGTCTAGTGGGGAATTTTCACGAGCATTCCCCCGTCTCTGTGTGTCTATCTATACTCTGTAGCGAACACCCACACAGACAATAAAACTACTCAACGGCCAGTCTCATTTCATAATACAATTGTTGACAAATGTACAGTCCTCTGTAGATACGTCGTTGACCTATTTCCATCAACTCGACACAATAGTGACCGTTGTGTTGCGTAATACGTTAATATTTTTCTGAATAGATGTAACCTATCAAGCAGAGGCCAGGAGCTCATTTCACTTAGAACACATTCAGTTGACAGGTAATTCATGATGAAGATTACGTTAATTAAATGTATCACAGGTACATTTTTTTATTCTTTCTTTCATTGGTCCACAGCTGGACGGGTCTCCTCTCATTGCGTAAATGTTTTAGGCCAGGGGTCTCCAAACTACGGCCCGCGACTAAATCTGGCCCGCCACAGGCATCAATCCGGCCCGCGACAGTTTGAGACTAGTGTCATCAATCTGGCCCACGACAGCCAATGTCTTACTGTTGTTACTATTGCTGTGATTAGTTGAATGGAAGAGAATGAAAACACATAATGATAATTACTCGGTTTTATTTATTTGCAACGTATTTTAAGCTTAAACTCAATAAAAGCCTATGTTTGCTTGGGTGGGCAGAAAAATTAAAATTGTCATGGCCCTTGCAACATACCGAAAATATTATTATGGCTCCAAGGCTTCAAAGTTTGGAGACCCCTGGTCTGGAGCATGCTACACTACTTTTCTCTGAGTAATCAGCGACTCTTCGTGATAATTTACTTCAAACACAGACGGTTGCCTATTTAACCTCGAATGTCGTGTTTCTCTAATTGCGTTTAATTTTGTTTTAACTCTTTCCATATCTTAATCTTATCAAGCGATACTCAAATCTCTCCGTGCCTTGCCATGAAAACGAAAATATTTTTTGTTCGTCTACCAATGTGTATTTATTTTGATACAACCAAACTACGTACATACTAAATATTATGTTTAGATATCTATAGGTAAGCGATAAATAGTATCTGATAATGTATTCATTTGTATACGATATCTTACGCACCTATGTATGTTTATCACAAAATTTAATATGCTCTTTATTTAAACTTTATATTTTACTGGAATAGAGTAGCCAACGGGCAGGCAGCAGTCACAAGTGGTACTACCGCCCATGGACATCTGTAACCGACTCCTAACAGGGCTGTAGGGACTGTTAGTGTAAATTCAGTTAGTATTATAGTGTTAACAAGAATTAGTTGGTGAGTATTCTTTAGTAACAGGATTTATATATTTCTTTATAACAATGACATACCGCCATCAAAATTTATTACAGAACCACTAGCACTGGGAAATTTCCCGCTCGCCGTCAGACAAATCAAGATTGCCATCTCTTTCGGTTCTATTATCTTATTCATGTCCTCGGCGATATTGAATAGTGTTTGAAATTGGTCTAGCGCGTTCAAGTTTTGCATCACCGTAGTCCTCGTCACGCCCGGATTGATGCAGTTCACTCTCACGCCGGCCGACGCCACCTCCACCGCGGCGTATTCGGTGAATCGCTGGAGGGCTGCCTTCGACAGCATGTACGGTACTAACCCACGGTGGTAACGGTTCGTGAACGTCGAACCGATATTGACAATGTTCCCCTTCGTCTCGGATAGATGCGGCAGCGTTAGCTGCGTCAGATGATACGGCACGCGCAGGTTGATCGCCATCATTTCGTCGAACGTTTTCATATCGCCATCGAACACGGTCGCGACTCGCGCTTGGCTCGCGCAGTTGATTAAAACGTCAATCTTCCCGTACGCGGCGATCGTTCGCGTCACGAGCGATTCGCAATTGCCCGCTTGCGTCAGATCGAGCGGCAAGCGCAGCGGTTTCTGTCCCCTTATCACTTCGCAACACCGAGCCACCTCCTCCAGTCTGCCCTCGTTGCGACCGACCAGAGTCAAGTTGGCGCCGAACCGCGCGAACGCTTGGGCGGCAGCGGCGCCTATTCCCGAACTGGCGCCCGTTATTATCACGACTTTATCGCTGAAGTCCAACGTCTCCATGTTTACTGTTTCCGTTTTATTGTAAACGAAACTGAATTCACATTCACACGTGTAAACATGTTCTGTCAAAACATATCGCCGTTTCCACCGCACGTCCGACGTCCGTATCTGCGATGTTTTATTCGACAACTGCTTATCAATATATCCAGGAAGCGATTATATTCGCGAGGCACGGCCACCCTTATCGCGCTTATCGTGTTGTTACCGTTACGAAATTTTCCTGTAAAAATATTTTTGTCAAATTAAATTATTAAGACCTATATTTTTTAATTAGTATTTTCATAGGATTAATACGATTTTGTGATTGTTTATTTGTACAGAATTATACCATTGGATTTTGGTATTGAATTCGTTTTAGATTGTCTAGCTATTGTAAGCTTTTGGTTTTGTGTGTGTGTGGTTTTTTGTCCAAAGCACTAAATACGTTGTTACGCTATACCTAAATTATAAACCCATTAATGTTACTATTATTTATCTATGTATTCACATTTCATAACATGGACTGAATTTTTCAGAGCGAAGATGGACCACAATGCAAAATACAAAAGTGATTACTGTAATGCGTTATGTTTTTCTCGATTACCTGATAGTGGCGTTTTAAAGGCTCGAAACGGCAATAAACCGTCGTGTGTGTCCGATGCTGTTTTTAATTTATTAATAAAGGACTTCGTCGCTGAGCGACCATATCTTCCCGTAAGACACGACAAACAAATAACAACAGAAAAAATAATAATATAGCAAACAAATAAAATTAACTTTTACATAAAACCAAGTGGGCTAAGTCAACCAGCAGTTTCACGTCTTCTGATAATGGCAAAGCTGTTAACATAGCCCACTTGCTTCGACCCGACACGGCCAAAAAATGACAATCTCAACGATTGATTCCGGACACACTCCATCAGAACATGAGATACGTCATCAATTACTCCACATTCATTGCAATT
>DWGJ01005419.1:0-10426 GCA_018246895.1 Aspitha aspitha aspitha
CAGCGAGTGCCAAATATCCCTGTCCTTACAAACCTGCCGTGCTTCATCTACATTCATCATTCTCTTCATGCATACACCGGTTTCGGAGGCTCTTGACTCCCCCATCAGCCAATGTCTGACCTACTTGGTCGAGATAGGACAGTCTTGATCTCCCCTGGCACCTACGTCCGTCAACACGTCAACCGAACACAAAGTATACAAATATGCGCATTACACAAATTTGTTTCTGACTGGGAATCGAAACCACGACTTCTGACTTACAAATCAGGGTATGGAACCGCTAGAAGAATAGGCAAGTACGTTTAACAAAAAACGGAGCGTTCAATATTCTATTTCAAAACGCTCAGGGCGTTAATATGAATATACTCGTATATTATTAAGATAATCGGACGTCCAATCTAGACATCTAGATGACGCTAGCAACAAGATTCCTGGCACCAGATACACGACCTCTCGATACGGGAGATCCTTTATTAGCGATTTTCTGAACGTCCATAATTATTGGAAAAATTATTTCAATAAGGTAATTAGGTATTTATTAGCTTCTTTGAACGGTAGTCGCACCGCCTAAAGTAGTGTGAGGTAATCTTTGTAAATCGCCGACTCTTCTCTTAGTATATTGATTGTCAAATTTATTCCAACTACAGCTTCCATTTGTATGACATTTCATTTTACCAACAACACTTTAATTATTTAATTGTAATCTTGCAAATTAGAATATCGTTTTGCTAGAGATTTTGTCATTTTTATTAAATTCTCATTGACAAGGCCCAAAGCTTTCCAGCTCTCTCGTGGAAGCTCAAAAAGAACCCTATCATTTATAGAAATACTTAAATGAAAGAGTTGATATTATTCTCCTAGGTTACAGGTAAAAGCAGGTGAGTAGTACAGCATTCACGAGTATTATATACTTGTAATACCTATAATACCTGTAAATAGAAGCCTGAATCACTGTCCCTATACAAGTCGATCCTATACGATCCACAATATTCACATTATCAAACAATGGCTTGATCTGATCACTACATCGGTAAGAATTCCTATTGAGTTGTTGCCGCGGTATTTGAGTCAGTACCAGTAAACTTGAGTCACTGCTTGTTACTAGCTGGTTTCCATTTAAGAAAATATTGACCAATTGACATTTACAACGGCATCGGAACACAATCGTATCATTTTCCTTATCGAACCTACCTCTAAGCGCATCAATGTATGACATCACGTATGACAACTTTGAAATAATAATATCTTTGTATCTCGTCATAAAAATTATTCCCCTTACTTACTAGAGGACTCGTCCGCCCACCGGCCCATTAAATACTTGATTTACAGCCGAATATGAAATTAACTATCTTGTTTTAAATTACAAAATATCATTTCTGTAATATATTAGGGACTGTCCGTGAGAGATTTATGGTCACCTGCTTGACCCTCCGGTTGAAGCGCTCAGTTTTTGATATTATTGAACTCGGCTGTAATTTTGTCAGATCATTTTATATCAAATATATGATCGTCTACCTACGTTGTATATCTTTTGGAATTTGGAATGTCAACCCACTGGCACCGAGTTCATAAAACATTAGATATTTTAAAATTTGTTTTGTTTGTTTGACATTTATGTAATTTGTTTATTTTTAATTTAGGGTTGTAACTAAACAGCTACGTTGGGTTATTGAAAATATTAATGTGAAACAATGAAAAACATATGGTATAAATTTACTGCATTATAGGTATTTATAAATAAAAAATTATAGAACTATTGCACATCAAATTAATATTATTAATATTAAAGTCATCAATTTCTTGCTATAGATTAGTGCAAGCACGAAAATAATCCTGTGTAAGCAGGGCTTTATTTCAAGTAAACGAGAAATGGACACTAATTCGAAAGATTTGACATTTGGCGGTAAACTTCAAGATATTACAAATCAACCTGACATTTCTGTACGGACAGAATTTATATCAACATTATCTGTGGCTATCTCAAATGCGGTTGTAACTTGATTATTGATAGCAGATCTAAATAAAGAGCCGTGAAACTTCTGCACTGGGTACCTGCAGCAAATACAGCGTGGACCGACTTATAAGTCGCATTGCCTAATGAATTAACCCATTTGAGTCACTGCGACCCGTGCGGCCATGTTTTGACAGCAGTTAGGATAGTCTCAAATTGTAAAAGATCTTCCTATGCAGACGAAATTTTCTATAATCAAAACGTTTTGTGGTTGACTAAACGAATTATGTCAGTGACTTGCTTTTGTGTTTTTAGATGTGTTAATTTTAAATGTCCGCTGGTTTCTGTTTCATGCAGTCACCATACTTTTTTATACATATAGGTATAGATTATAGTGGTGCGTCAGTACTAACAAGATGTCGTCACTTTAATTCAATTATTCATTTTAATGAAAGCAGTAACATTTGCATTGTCTAATCCAACTACATCGCTATGTAGCGTTTAACGGACCGAAGATGCTGTTTGCAATATTAACTTAATGGGAATGTCCCAGCAATTACAAGTTTTATGCGCGCCCTAGTGGTCGGAACGGAGTTCCTTGCAAACATTAGGAGCGCCCTGCGTAATGAAATGTAAACCGTATGGTGATGCAATTAAGTTGATTGTTCAGAAAGCATTATATCTGTACAATTTTGAGTGTTGGAGAAGTGTATTCAATGTCATGTTTTAATGTCATTCGTATTTCATTTTTATTGTTATATCCATAACATTGGAATTGTATGGGAATAGTTTCGATTGCATTAAATTCAAACGGATGGTGATTGATTCGATCTTTTGTGAATAAAGTCGTTAATTTATCACCTCTGTCTGTTATTAATTCTGTTCGTAAGAAGTTACTTTATGACAGCGTGAAGGTAAGCCTGTATCTTTAAAAGGGAATATTCCAAATCATGTGCTATGATATTTCGTAATACTTTTCGACGCTCACTCGCTACTCGCTTCTCGCGCGACGTGGAACGATTGCGTTGAACTGGACACACCATGATGTCACCCGTCTTTCCGGAGACGTGGTTATTTATTACACTTCATTTTTACGACACGAATACTATAAATTATTGGTTGCCGATGATCTATTGATAATAATTTTGTGTTGATTACTGTTTCGGTGTCCACCGTTCCGACCGCGCGTCCCGCTGCGATATTTGCAATTTTATTACTTTGTCTTTGGGGTCATTGGTCACTTGTACGTACCTACTCGTGAAAGCTTATATTAAGCTTATATGTTACTGATCGTACATAATTTCTATACGGTGAATATTCTCATTCGATACAAATGACAGTGTTTAAGAAGGTATCTCGACTTCATTTGGTACTTTCAACGCATGATGTGTTATTAAACAGATCTCTGCAATTATACTGACATACTTATAACGAAAAATAAAAATAGAATTATAAAAATACTGTTAATTTTCGAAACGCTTCCCTAGCAACGTAGCGGGTACATGTATTATTTTACAATATATTTTTATATTGTGCTAATCTATAATCCTAGGTCTGTGTGCAATGCATATAACGTATGTTTAAATATGATAACATTTTCCTATAAGTTCCCCTATAAAGGGTGCACCGAAGGTTGTTATCCAAGATGGCATAAAACGTATCGGTAAGTACATGCTCATATCGACAGTGTAACCCCTGTGCGCCCAAACCCATATCGGCGAAACAAGGCAATGCACTACAATCCTCGAAGTGCAGGTCATTCAAGCCATCAGTGAGAAGTAATCGCCTTGAGTGAAAACTGCCATAAATGTGTCCTGGCTACGACATTTGCAAAGAGTCGGGCTACAGACTCGCCCCGTTATAGTGATTAATGCATTCTACCTACAGTCGCCGCGCCTCTCTGATGCACTTCAGTCTGAGTACGAACTTAAGTGTGTACGGTTATATGTTAATGGCTCCTGCGCCTTTGAGGCAAAGTTACCATCAGGTGTGCTTGTAGTCAAACGCGTCTATTATGTGCTAATAAACTAATATTTTAAACGCTTAAAATAATAACATAAATGGGTAATCTCTTAAAACAACTCTTACTGTTCCCAAGGGTATTTACATCTGTTAATGTACCGTTATAGTGACGAGGTATTAGATATGTATACAAAAAACACTTTTTTCCAGTTTCCGACATTTCATTTCAAATAAAAGTTAACGTGTAACCCGTTTCGCGCTTTTCTATTATCAAATTCCACCTCGAACTCGACAAAGTCTTAAGTAAACGGGGGTAAGCATCAAAATTTAAAGTCGTTTCAAAGAAACCGGCGGATAAGAATACTGCACAATGCCGCCATTAGTCGTAACTTATTATAGACAATTTCCTAGAGTCGAGCGACCAATCGGCTTGAGTGAGAACCGCTATAAAGGAAACGGTTAATAGCGACTGCGGAATTACGGGCCGGAACCTTACTGCGCGAATTTAGTCGCATAGGTAAAATAGGTTGGCGCTTCTGTTATCTGTTTTTCTTCTATGCTCGCTTGCAGTACATATTTTTTGTGAATAATACCAATAATATAGTTACGACCGCTAAATCTTTTATATGGATATGTATGTTAGTTCATGAATATTTTCCGAACTCTATCATTGTATTATTGTTCCTGACTCCTATAAGCGTTGCCATACATTTCAAACACAGTTCAGTTTGTGGTATTATATAGGTACCTACTATGGGATCGTAAATAAATTTCACCAATACCCACATTTGAAAATATAAAAAAGCACTTTGTGCTTCATTCGGGAATTGAATTGGGTCCAAGTCCGCCGTAGGAGATAAGTACCTACTATCTATGCTTCTCTGTCGATTTCAATAAAAAAATCCAAAATATTTTTCGATTAGTTCAATTTTCTCGACAAGATTGTATAACAAAACGCTTGTTTGTAAAATTTTTATTTGAGTAACTATCATAAATTCCTTGCCGTGTCTTTCCATCGTAATCGCCTATAGCCAAACCATTATCCGTTACCAGAGCCATTCACGGAGCGCTCAGCGGCGATATGATCGAAGAAAGTGCAGAAGCGGACTCCGAATCTCCCATCGGCCATACGACACGCGGCTAATGCGCCGTTAAGATATCAATCAATACACATACAACGTCGAGCTATAAGATTAGCATTGAAATAGTCCGTAGATGTCTCGTCGGGAGAATGCTGGATGTATTTCGAACCGTTCCAACTTAGTCCCAAGGTTCCGACGCAGTTTTGACTCGGTAGCTGGTATTCAACGCTGTTTAAGTTACACGGCGGTCATCTTTTGGTTCGTACGCTAGGAGTGCTGTTTCGCAGCAGATGTGTCTGCGAAAGTTTTATCGAACAAATGTACGAAAAGGCGATTAGTTGCAAGGCTGGGCTAATGTTTCTGGGTCAATTGTACCGTAGTGTAGCCAAAAGGGTTTGAGGAGATTTTTTTCTTGGCTTTAAATGATCCAGTGTTTAGGATTATCATTAATATAACTGATTTTAAAAATATATTCATTTTAGTAAAATTCCTGTGGTTGTTCACATATATTTTTATTGACACATTTACAAATTGACATAACAAAACAAAATATCAAATAGTTTTTAAAAATTTTAAATTAGAACTGAACATCCAGTGTATATTATTATTAATTTTTCCAAATATATAAAATACTAAAGTTGTAGTTCTCAGTACATTTGTTAATAGGTATATTTAGGTAGCTATGTAGCGAGATCCACAGTCTTGTACGTTTTGTAGGTAAATAATTTTTCGTCTACGCAATACCAAATGTAAGGCGGAGCAATTCTAAGCAGAATGAAACTCATATCATTAGCTTAGAATTAACATTGCTAACGGGAACCCACTAATTCACGCGCCCCATCCATAATTACACGGTATAAGGTTCAAAATGCTTCACCTCGCGCGCAAATGTAATCTTGACCTCGGCACGCAAGTACACTGTTTGCTGTTGAAATATTCTTTTGTTGTTGCAAATAGAGTCGAAACTCGAGTGCTCGCGATTGCACCGAACCGGGCATGTTGTGCAAGGGATGGCCTGTAATGCGACAGTTTGTAAGCATGAGCCTCAGACGAGCAGATAGGGGGAGGCGGGCAAAGAAATACAAGTTGTTTCGACTTCGTACCTGAAGGTCGTTGACTTAAATATTTATCTATTTCGCGCTTATCTACGCCGGGAACCTGTTTTTCCCTTTGTTTGCCCGGTAGTGCCGCGGAACGACTACCCAGCAGTAATGAGTTTTGACATTCGGTCATGTAGCTACATAGGTACTGTACGTGAGAGTAACTTGAACGGTATTCATTTTTTATCGACAGTTATAATCGTATGGTTTTTATTAGGTCACACTAGGTGCGCTCTGAAACCAAAGCATGTGTAGATAAGCTTATTCACATTCGCTCACTTGGTATTGCTAAATCGTTTCACTTAATCAATGTAAACGTTGTAAAGTTGTAATGAGTTTTTGCACAAACATTTTGTCCTGATTGAAATTGAACCCGGATCGGTGAGTAGGTAACCTACCCATCATCGAGATCATAATGTGTTCTGTCCATAATTATATCTGCGTGTGTTATCTGTATATACAGGTTTTTGTTCTATTCTGTCGCACCTAACAAAACTGGATTCTGTTATTCTCTGGTTTGCTTCTGAGACTCTTCTATCAATAGGGGGAATCCTAAATCACACAATCATTACGCTGTTTCAGTGTCGATTGGCACCTAGTTACATCAAGGACATAAGTGAATAGTTTAGGTTTAGGACATAACTGAATAGTTAGTGTTTTACTGACCCAATAACAATGGCTACCTAATCTTAACTAACATAGGTATATACTATCGAAATTGCGATCACAATATAAGCATATAAAAGTACAGTCGCGACGAATAAACACAGAAAAAGAAGTCGTCTCATTAGGCACAATCGCTGATTGGACAGTCAAGTCGAACGTTCCTAACTTCGTTTCCCGCTAATACGACGTCGTACGAGTTATGCAATGAGCGATCGGTCCATTCCGATCACGTGCCGCGACCGCCTCGAGCGCCTAATTAAAAATCGACCGATTTTTGTTAGCGAGTGTACATTTGTTACCCCCCATCCCCACCCGCTCCCACTCGATAATCGTGTAAAACAGGGCGCGGGTGGTTTTTTAAAGAGTTCCTCCGGCTGATTTGAAATGTCGACTAATTAGAGCAATTGTTTCGATCTTCGGCCAACTTGCTATTCTGATGAGGTTTTGTTGTGAAGACGATTTGTCTCAGTGATTTTATTATCAAGTATCTTAATGCATTTATACTATTCGCCTATAGTTGTAAGAACAGTTAGATTAAGGTCTCATAAACCTACCTTTAATGTAAATCGCTGTAACTTATGTTGGTGATCCAAAATAAATTTATACATTGCAACACACTGTTGTGAAAGGCTCATTGCGGAAAGGTGCCCATCAAGTACACTCAGACAGAACAAACAAAAGTGCCCATCAAATTTGTCTTGGGCGGGAATCGAACCTGCGAATTCCGGTCCAGCAGTCAAGGTATCACTGTACAAAAAGGCTAACCAAAGATGTCGTTGCTATTGTTGTTATGAAATATCTTGAACCATGCTATATTGATCATCATGTCCCATACAAACAACAAAGACTGATCAACCCTCGCCGTCAGTTGAGCACAAGAGGAATATATTTTTTTAAGCGCGCCGCACACTGGGATCTCATCGCGCCTTTACACTCCCCGAGCTGACGCGGCCAAACCTCCGCATGAGGATGCATTGGTCGCTTAGTGATAAGCGGCAGCGAATTCTCGGCGCATTAAAAAAACTTTAAATAATATTAATACATATCGTCACGCCAGGTCCCTTGCGGGGTAGGCAGAAAGCATAATTAGAATTTATTTATTTCTGCCTATAAAAAATAATAATAATAATAATAATTTTTATTTCGGACCAGGTTTTGTAGCAATCCATAGAGTTAGTTTAAATCTTATACCTAAATGTTAGTACAATTAACAATCATTTAATTTAATTATATTATACTTATTAAATTCAATCAATAATTAATTAATCACATTTCATGAAATAAATAGCTTTGACAAAAACATACGAGTACATTAATAACCCGTTCTATCGTTACAGGGAATTAATAAAAATTTTGTTTAAATATTATTATACAATTGTTATTTCAATTTACAATACCCAAGTTTTCCCACTCAATAAAATAGAGTGCATTGTAGATTTAAAACGATATTGTTGTGTAAACATTTGATTTGCTTTATTGAAGAGCTATCAAGCTGGGGGAATCCGAAGTCTGAAACCAGCATTTATGTATGCAGAGACTGAAGCTTCAGGTTCGTAAGAGATGTGTGACACTCGGTGTCCTATGCCTACCACGTTAAGAACCTGGCGTGACGGTACAACAGCAGCATAGGCGGTTGCATCCGCCGTCGCTGCCGCGTCATTACCGTGCGGGCACCGCTAATTCGGGAACACACTAGCAATTTCCCGGCAGCGAAATAAGCGAATTAAAATCGCCTCAAAGCAACTGCTCGCAAAGAAACGCCTGCATACACTGAGCGGCCGGTTTATTTTTAGCTATTTATGGAGGTTCGCGAGTAGGTGGGGTGAGTGACGCCGGACAGCCTTTGAGCGGGACAGGTCGTCTGCGTTTAGCAAGAATTACGGAAAATGCAGCGCTCGCTACCTACTCTTGTGTTTGTATCGAATGTGCTGTAGATGCCGATTCACTTTATTGGTTATTTATTTCTTAGATGAATAACTTAATGATTTTTTTTTATTTGTACGTCGTATACGGCAAATCTGGATTGAGGTAACAATTCTGAAGCATCTTTACATTTACCCATATTTGTGCAAATAAATGTCTTTGAAAGACACTGTTAAAGAAAGCCAGTACAACAGTACTTCTAAAATGCGAACGCGAATGACGAATTTGATGAAAAGATAGAATAATTGAAAGAAGTTGGACATCCAGTCTTTTTTTACTTCTGTGGTGAATAAGCACTAGTTCGTTAAGTTATTTTGTCAGTGCAAGATTATCGAGAAAATAACGCTTAAATAAATGACGGTTGCTTCATAACTTACATTAAACTAGTTACTAGTGACCATCTTTTTCGACACCTTTAATTGTTCCACTGCTAGATAAAGGTCTCCTAACTTATTGATTACGTCTTACCATAGTCTACCACGCTGGCCAATTGCGAATTAGCAAATTTCACCCATCTTATAAAGTGTTAAAGTGTACTGATTTGTTCACTACAATTTCGATCACTCTTACTTTGTCTGGGTTCGAACCCCTAACTGCCGGAAGGGGAGGCTGAAATCTAAACCACTGTTCTCTAACTAGAATTATTACTTCGATAACCGAGTAATCTAGACATAGACGGCTACAGTCCTGGATCAGTCAATAATGAACCCGCTACAAATGTACCTACATAGAATGAAATGTTAAATTTATGACCAGCAACATATATTCAGTTACCGCAATACCAGTCCCAAGTAGGCCAAATCTGTTCCCAAGATACCGAAGCCCGGTAACTAATTAATTTATAGACGGCAATTTGTATAAATGTTTGACCGAAACACGGCCGATCGAAACGCGCCTTGCAAGCAAACACGGACGTTTTGACGGACACCATCAGTGCGGCGGTATCTGATCTGGGGATCTGGTAAATTAGACATTAATACCAACAACTGGGAACCAACAGAACGACGCCGATACATTTTGTAATTTTGTCAGTGTTAAAGTACATCGATCGATTTAAATCGCGTTCGACTTCTAATTCATCTGCGGGGTAACGCGGTGCGCTGAATTATCGCGGTCCGGTAATTCGGTTGGACACGGATTGGGTTTTTGAACATTGCCATCGAGTCACAGCTTATCCCAGAGCACTGTAACTCAGTGCAGATGGAATTACACGAACGCGTGTTCGGATTCCAATTGCGGTCGTTGACCTTTAAATGAGCGCCTCGACTCGTTTGTCATAACAATTCTGAGTCAGCGATTTTTCTCGGCATGATTTCCTTTCATTGGCGGTAAACATTTACAAGGATATCCGTGACAGTACTGACAAATTTTATTACAGAAAAGCTCTTCGAGTATTGGTTCTCGAATTGCATGTCTGACAAAACTGTCAAATGGATGAAAGGAAACATTTATTATTGACTTCTTGGAGGGCGTTTCCAACTAGTGACGGTCGACTATCAGCTGTTTGAATCTGACCCTATTTGTCGTAAGGCGAATCAGTTTGGATGCGCTGTCGAAGTCAGTCCAGTCCAAGATATTACGGAGATACGATTTCTATTTTTGCCCAGCTCGTTTACCTTACCAATCACAGTCATTTGCAAAGATCATCATGATTCACCAAGTGCCTTTTTTGCCGGCTTTTTTCTCCCGGTCTACTATAGCCTGAGGGGCGCACAAAGCCGAAGTACGATGACTAAAACATG
>DWGJ01005420.1:0-10422 GCA_018246895.1 Aspitha aspitha aspitha
TCATCACACAAATGTTTGTCCTGGGTGGGAATCGAACCCACGACCTCCGGTTTTGCAGTCAGGGTCTCTAACCACTGAACCACGAGGCCAGTCAATAATAAGATAACGCGTCCAGTCCAATGAACACCGAACCTCCTATAACTTGGTCCGCGTAAGAACAACTATCACAGTCAATCTGGGATTCGAACGCGTCATTTCTATGCTAATGCAGATTACTTTAATTGGAATGGCCTTTACTTCATACATTTCAATTCCATCCGTGACGCTGTGTATGCACGTCGAGACGAGTATTTAGCAAACATGTGAATGTTATAAATATTTTTTTTTTCAAGATTCATCTTAATTGGATGTCGTAAAACGTTTGCTAATTAGCGAAGAGCTCTTCGTGATTTATTTATCTTATTTCGTGCTCAATCAATTCGGGTTTAGATGTATGTTTTTAACATTAAATAAATATCATTGTGAAGTAACAGCGTTTAAAAGATAAAATATCGAATCCAAGCTGGAAGCTGGTGGAGATTTTTGTCCAGTACTGGGGTCTCAAAAAGCTTGCAGACAAGTCACGTTTTTAATTGCCTATGAAACATTACAATCAACAAAAGCAGTTTGTTACTCCTTATAACAACATCTATCTGTTAGTGAAAGTCCCCTCAAAATCGGTCCATCCATTCCGCAGCTAGACTAAAACAGACAAATAGACGGACAAACATTGGTCTTTTATTTTAAGTGCCGTATGTAGTTTTATGAGCATTTAGTAAAAAACTGATATTTTGACATTATAAAATGACACTACAGTTTCGTTAAGTAAGGATATTAATATAGACAAAGACGTACGTGGGTTATTTATAAAATTAATTAAGAATTCGTCACGCTGATGCGGATGAGTATGACATTTTTATGCCATAAATCCATGTGATTTGCATTTAATTGTCATCAGGTGTACGGTCAATGACAATTTACATAAATATCTACTTCCGAGCTCACCGTTTACTCTACAACGACGGAAAGTGCATACCTACTAAATAATGATTAATCCACAATATTGTTCCTCCTAGAACATGTATGGATTACCAAGACTTATTATCTTTGTTGTCTTACGATTACATGGTTTTCTATTATACCGTTTATTTTTAAATTATAATACGCAAATACCAACACTGAGGTGCGAGCCAGGATTTGAACGGTAACCGGAATGAGGGGCTGAATTTGTCAGATTATTTGCCAGAGTTTGATAGGAAAAGGTGATATAAAAAATATAAGTACTTATAGGCATCTCCCAGGGGACGGTACTGGGCCCGGTCTTCTTCCTTCATTGAATTATTATACAATACATTAGTATTGTATAATACTACTACTATCATTAATTACAATGATAGTAAAAGCCCTATTATTATTTTCAACCCTTTTTATTGGGCCACTGCTGGACCGGGTTTCCTCTCATAGTGAGAGGGTTCTTTGGCCATAGTCTAGCATGCCAGCCAAGTGCGGATTGGTAGAAAAGTCCTATATCTCTATGCACAATTAATGTTATTCACACGTGTCAGCTCCAAATGATAGTTTCCATCAGTTCAGGTCGCGAGCGCTTCGCGGAGTTAAGACGTCGAAGAACTAATTGTAAATGACAAAAAAAACTATCAATATCCTCGTCGTTACATCACAACCGGTGCCGGCGACAAGTCGAAAGATATCTAAATAAAAATCGAAGTGTCTGTCTGTGATTTTAAAATTACTGTGCATTTTCAAGTAACTACAGTTTAATTACACGATACGAAAACAATATATTTTACAGTATTCGTCTCACTGCCTTTTTGTTTGTCAGGGCTGATCTTTGGGACTGCTGAACCGATTTTAATGGGACTTTTACTGGAAGGTGCAGGGGATTATAGAGCAGAATATAGGCTCTTTTGACTCCGAAATTCCCACGAGACGGAAAAGCAAGCAACACCGCGGGGCGCGGCTTGTCAATATATTTACGGCCAAAACACGGCTACTGTGGGAACTGGGTCGGGGGAGTCTCGATTCTGTTGACACGGACGGTGGCGCCGCTGCTCGCGTGTGGGGAAAGTTAAAGGCGACAATTTCGTAACACAAATTTTTGTTTATTGATCGTTACATAATTTAAAAATGGAATAGTTCGAAGTCGAAAGCTCTCTACAACAATAATATGCAGAGTTCACACGCGGCAATCTTATTCCGTCGTATTCAACTTGTTTTATATTAGCTGGCCAGCTAATAAAAAATTTATCGAGATAGTTTTAAGAGTAGAAATTACTCATTCTTATCATACGTATTTGTGTTATTGTATGTATTATATATATATAGTAAATAACTATATATTAAACACATCTCTGTTTGTTATAGTTATGTCTGTTGTAATATTTTTCTTTGCACGTGAATTATCATACAATTACTAGCGGGACAAAAAACATCAAACACCTGTGCCGTTTCAATGTATCTAACGTCATACAATTTTCCATATAACAGTCACGAGACACAGAAAATATGCACATTATGTCGTTCACAATAGAGTTTATACATCGAAGTTGGTTTATAAAGACGCTCCCTTTAAAGGCAAAGCGATGATTCCGCTTCCGCTCGTGTTTTCCACCGACGGCGTTACTTTGACATATCTCAGGTAATTAGAAAGAAGATCCTATCCGGGTTTAATACGTGACTCAATCTCGACTCGAAATGATTTAATGACTCGCCGAGAATGGAAATGGAGACAATCGATAGTAGATCGAACGCGCCCCGTTATTCAATACCTACCTACCTACGAATGGCACGCACGAATACTCAAATCTCGACGCGTACACGTGTATTTCTGTGGACTAGTACCTACACGGAAACAGCGTATTTCAAAATCTATACACGCTAAATATGTATAGATATCTAGTCTCGAAATAACATCACTTATAAAAAATACTACAGACTGAAAAAAATTGTTATTATTTACTAATACAAATCAAAATTAAATTTACGTTGAAGTTTGGGAATTTTAATGTTTTAATAAGTTTCACTGTGATAAAAGTCAAAATATTATCGACTACAAATTCTATATACTCAAAGCATGCGAATTCCAATACGCACATGTTTATTAAGCCTAAATATTTATGTACTTGTTTAATATAGATAAATTAATATTAATATGTATAAATTGCTTATCTTGATACACCCTTTTTAAATACCCACTAATCGGGGTTACGAGAGCGCAAAAACATAGGTACTTTGAACAATTTAAAAATGAGTATTATTGTACAACTGAACCCGTAAGTTTTTAATGCGAAGATATGCCCGTGTGGCCGGAAAATAAAATAAATACTATTAAGAACACCCGCTGGCACCGCCATGTTAGATTGATAGTTGTAACAAAGTCACTGTCGTTCCGGTTTCAAATTGTTTTTTTTTTGGCGACGCTTGAAGTGATAATTGTCTTCTAATGCAATACATTTTTAATATGAGCTATAAAATTATTATTATTATTTCTAATCTAACAACAATCAATCCGTACTAATGCACAAGAAATTCAATTACATTAAGTTCATACAATGTACATCGGGTGTGAGAGTTATGCAAGATTTTCCTAGATCGGGACATATTTTGCGGCTTGATGCAGAATTCAATTCGACACTAATTGAAAGATTTGAAGTTTGTGAAGCAACAAATGCATGTCTTACCGGTAAAAAACCGGTACAAAATTCAATCAAGATACAGCGTAAAACCATTGCTCATGTAGATACAATTAAAATAATATCAATTACAACTTTCTTTTTACATTTGTAATCTTAAGACTATTATAGTTTTACTCATTGATTTGATTTGAATCGAAGAGATATTTAATTACATACTGAACCTTGATAAAACTTTGACATCTAATCTAGCCATCTGTGAAATGTCTAACAAGATGGCATTCCTATTTTATTAGTGCACAGCCGATGAAATATAGACTTTATTACAACGTAACACGGTTATAAATTGCTTACTCTCTCCCATTGTTATGAGGTTCAAAATGTTTGTTTATGTCAACAGCTTGTTACAAATGATTTTAGACTCTCCGCCTTCTGAATAGAATTTAAAATATAAATTGTGTAACGGGGTCTGGGAAGTCAAAATTTCATGTAAGTCATTTGTCAAGTATGGGGTCAAAGGGTGTGATTCGTCTCGTGTTAATCAAAGTACGGACAGACATGAGGATGATCAATTATATCAGAACATGGGAACGATATCCAGTTATCAACTAGACGAGAACCGAGACTACGTTTGTGTGAGATTTCTTTACACAATTTACAATTTTGAAAGCTTGGCTTATAATTTTGTAACAAATGTTACCGAATATACATTTTAACATTTGTCGTTTGATTCCAAGATACCTTCCCGTTCCATAACAATGTTCTCTCTACGCCTGGCAAACTGCATTCCTCTCGTATTAGCTCTGAATAGGCCAATACAACAACAATTCAATTAATCAAGAAATTAATTTAACGCTCCACTAGATACAGTATCAGTGATATCTCTCACTGACAAATTACCTAATAATCTGATCTCCACGATTTGCATTAATTAATAGGAAGCTATTATGTTTCCACTAAGAGGTTGCAATAAAATCGTTTAAAATGAAATAATTCAAAGCTCAAAACTATGAATAAACGTGACAACATTATCCGTACCTAATGGAATTGAATACATCCGAGTCATGAAACCAGAAAATGCGCGTGTGCAATGAAACGCTTGCCTGTATCTTTATACAGTGAATACTTTAAATAGCATTTAAAAGATACCTACATCTAAATATATTTGTACGGAATCGCGAATATCATACGCTAAGAGTAAATCATTGAATATTGTCATTAAGTAACAATTTTATGAAAGTCACACACGTGAAAAGGAATCGTAAATCAAAAAACAAAAATCACTTAACCGCTTACAAATCAGCTTCTTGAAGTGCTTTAAAAGTTAAATGGTGAGATATTTAGCAACTGATAGCCCAACAGGTCCGTGAGAAACATCGCCAATGAACGAGAGTCACTTCGCGGTAATCACAGCGATAAAAACAAATATCGCTTTTCGTTGTATCCGTACAACATTTACACGTGTAGCGGTCGTAAACTCGTTCCTATTAGAACTAGTCTTATTCGTAACGTTATTAATATTGAGTTGACATTTCAATCGATACAAATTACAAGCGATTGGATACTACAAATATCGGCTGTAAAGTTTATTATCATATAGCAACAGTAAGGGTCCCAGGTTGATACCCTGGCGCACGCCTACGCAGCGTTGACAGTTAAATCTCAATAGGCTGTTTACCAATGCAGATATCGACTATTCTTCGGCCTAATCTGACACCGAAGAGTTATTGCACGGAGTAAAATGAATACATTACACGATTACAATTTGTAATAATTTACACGGGAACAGTAAATACCAAGTTAGTCACCAGATTCGTGATGCAGTCATGTAATGACGTGGGTTTGTTCTTGATCGTGTGATAATCGGCCAGTCGTGAACCTCTGATAGCAATACTTTTGCAAACGGCTGATTGTGTTGTGACTAATCGGCGGTTCGTTTCCACAATCGTTAATCAAAATCTTGAATCTTTTTAGCCGATACGTAACGCAAACACAAAAGATTTCTTCTTAATAACTAAGACATCACATTTCTTTACGAATTCAGCTTACCAAACATTGTTTTGAACAAATATAAACGGATATCTAAGGATATTTTTTATTTAGAACCCGAATTTGGGCAAGATAGAAAATGTTTTTTATTTTCTTATTATAATACACGCACGTAATAGTAACTAACAAAATTAAGACGTATGACAATGGAAACATTTAAAACCGTCATTCATACACAACGAGGTCGTATAAGGCTCGATCTTCGTACAAGACGGGCCATAGCAAACATTATTAACTGTCAGAGATGCAAAGGAATTTCAAAGATATCGCAGACAAATGGAGAATTCTTATTAAAATTTAGGTTAAGGCCCTATAGAATTAGCTATGATAAAGCCTAGGAAACAAGGCGTGGATTATGAAAAGGAATCTAATAAGTATCCGTTAACTGACAAGTATTAGGGGTACCTAAATCGCCGGACCCAACTTGTATGCTAAAATACTAGGATATCATCAAAACTGCCTTTTTACGCGAATAGTAGGTATACTTTATTTAGCAAGTGTCGAAATACAAATTAACAATCTTGAATTGAACGTAATATTTGACGATTTCTCGATTTGTACAGACGTGTCCAAAATATTTTCGAGATGATGGGTAGCTCTATAAATTCCTCTATCATTCAGTGAATGATCCATTAAAATTGCTTCACTCTTCAACAATTACCACAAACAGTTAACAGAAAACAAAATTAAGATTAGTCCTTACTTGTAGGTACATTATACATGACAATACGGAGTTAAACAAAGCTTTTATTCAACTATACAACAGAAACTTCAATTACATTTACGAATATACGAGTATACTCGTATTATATAGTTATTCAAACCGACAGAACATATGTACTGAGATCATAACAAGATACAACACGTCTTGTAAATGATTGTACAGTACATGATATTGTTATAACTATAGTTTATAGTAAATTATCTCGTACAGCAATTAACAGGCAATTGAGCTTACAATGCGATCGTGCGTGAATTTTAAACAGCATAATAACGTATTTTATGAATTCAAATTTCAATTCCTATTTATAAAATGTTATGGTAGTACCTATATCTATGTATGTACGTCTTTTGTTAATACCTAATACCTATACGTACGTATTATATCATTTTAATAAGGTCCGTGAATGAAAATTATTATTTTTATTTATTACAGTCGTCGATTTACATGAGCATAGTATATTAATGCAAATACAATAAAAGTCATACCTCACGTTACTAAATAAATCGTCATAGCAGTAGAATAGTGATCAATGTGAAATTTGGTAATATTTATTTCTCTATGAGCATCTAAGACATCGACGCAAGACGTGATACTTAACATATCGTAGGTAATACGTGACTGTCGCATTTTTTTAAACAAAAGATAATGCGCTTTTTGGCTATTGAGATTTCTGTGCATAATTTTTTCTCATATTAAGCAATTCTTGTTACGTTCTCTTATCACTAAATAACTAAAGAAAATATTTGGTATAGGTACCAATGGACTCGTATCTATCTCATTATTAGTATATATAAAAAAAAAATATATCGTGCATGCCAGCCATATAAATATGGTACCTCTGATTACGATTCTAGGAAAGCTTTAGGGTTTATTAAAAAAACATCGTCGTAAAATTTGTATTTCGAACACGTCATAGAATTCTCATTTCAAATGGTATTCCATCATTTATCATCTCTCTAGTCGTATGAAATTAGCGAAACGCCTCGTGTACTAGCATCAACATCTAACTGGCCGACGATACAACGAGTACACTTTTTAGGTGAAAAAAAAACGCTATGTCGTTTCGTACAGGGATATTTCTCGGAATGTAACCTAATCTATTTTACTGAAGAGAAACCGTAAAATGAACAGATTAATATATTTATTCGTTTAGATTACAATAGCTCAGTTCATATTACCATGATGATTTTTGAATGTACTTGATCCACCCAACACACACCCTTTTTGTGCTTGCTTCTGCTCATAATTCGCCATCATCCTACTGGTCATCTTATTGTCACCAAGTCTTATTGAAGTCCAAGTCCTACTGAGACATATATGGGTCCTTCCACAAAATGAGAAGGGTAGTAATGTTTACCGCGATGACCCAGTGTGTAATTTTCAGATTTTCCCACTTTCTTTCACCTTTAAAGTAAATGATTACATATTTGTTTTTACCGACGCACATACATAACTTTCATTTGAACCTCAGACTCCCGGAACGGGACATTGACAGTTACTACTAAGATATCACCATTTATCTTCTTCGTCACAAAAACCTATTATTATATGTAGTATTGTGTATTATAGTAGTAACAACCTACTAATTCAAGGTGTAGCAACGTTATTGTGTACTTGGTGTATTGGTTAGACTTTTTCTGTTGGAAGCATATATCGATACATGTATCCCGCGTCCAATCTTGTTTTCCGTTCGCTTTTAAATCCCGAGGGATTGGGATATCGGCAACATTAGCTTCACACCTACATAAACTTTTTCTCGTTCTAAATAAATGATGTGTTGCCCGTTCGTTGTAATCAAAGTCTCGGGAGAGTCGACACTTCTCCCAGATACAACACAAGACGCATCCAAATAGTTGGCACTGGCACACAAATTATACGTTTAAGGGTGCGTTTCCACCAGGGATGTGCGAGGATGCGTAGCGAGGAATGTGTTTGTTAAGAGCCAATAGGAGAGAAACCTCGTTTCGCTACGCGAGCGTACCAAACGAGGCTAGGTAAATGGTAAATCCTATTGGTTCTTAACAAACACATTCGTCGCTACGCATCCTCACACATCCCTGGTGGGAACGCGCCCTAACTCTGTGTATCGGCGGTCGTATCCGGGTTATAATTGCTGTAGCTACAGCCGCTTCTTGGTACCGTATCCGATTTAAGCCTATAATTGAAATCGGTTTCTTCAATGTTTTCATACCGCGGATCTTACTATAGCATCGAATCGGACAGTTAGTCAAATTGAACCTTATTTTAATGACTCCTGAGTGGGGTCGTAAGTTCGATTCCAGCCCAGAAGTAATATTGGTATTATGTGCAAAAGCATTTATTTTAAGTGTAATGTTATCTATCCCCCTATTTGTGTAGAAATTTATGCATACCTATATATGTACATACATATTTATCTCTAAAACGTATAAAGTTTTTCAACCCGCACTTTCTCAGCATGTTACACTATGGCCTTATACCTTGTGTCCAAAGGGGTTGAAAAAAATGTAAGACAGACAAAAATTTCAAAATCAATTATTTTGGCTTGTGTTACTTGTGAAGACCCCTGAAGGTATTTTTTTTAGTTTTCATTCAATGTACAGAATTGAACTTTTCTACACTTTTATCATGTATAGATAATAGCATAAGTTTAAAATTATATGTTATAAGTTATAATTCAAGGTTGTAGCCAGGTCTGCCGTACTAGGTGTGACCCTGTGTTACGGCATCCATTGCCCACACCTTAAAGCATAACTCGTAAAACTAAGCAACATAAGTGAATTTCATGTGTCATTCGTAAGCTGTCCAGTTTGCATTTGAGCAGACGAAGACACCCATAACGTCCAGACACAGGGAAACCCGCAATGAATCGTGATAATATGGAGATATATCAAAGACACCTATTTTATTCAGTAGCAGCACACCTAAGGGGAAGATCGACCTTGATTTATTTATTGCCACTATGTCTCACCCTCATCCTGAATTCATTCCAGTTAATGTAAACAGTTTTGTTAATATCATCAGTATTGGAATGTGTTCCAAATTTGAATTTTTAATTTGTTTCATTCTGTTTGGCTGTAAACCACGAAATCCAAATGCAACTACACTTAACTGCATTTGTGTAAACATTATTTTTTTTTTTCCTTTTTAAAATTATGGAATAATTTACTCAACACTTTTCCTCTCCATCCAGCAATTAATGTTTACTATGTAAAGCTTTTTTCGGTATCTATATACATACGTAGCCTTCTCAATACAAATATTTGTATTGTATGCCAAATAAAAATATAGCAGTATTGAAATAGTATTTTAAGCTCAGTTATTTCTAAGGCACGCACGATCCGAACCCTGTTATTTTCACTACAAGACGTTATATGACCGATAATAAATATCCAGTCTTCTTTTACAACGAGGACAGATCCACAAATACCCAGATCGATAAGCTCACAGATAAAATAACCAACGAGTCAGAGACCGTCAATCATATCTTGAAGCAACGTGGCCAGCGGACATAATATCTCTCGAGCGCCCGATACATCCAACGAAGCGTTTGTTTTTCTTAGACTTACATTACTCCTACTGAAATAGTTGGTCGATACTGCGAATGTATTAGAATGTATACATTATTCTTATGTAAATGTTAGATATACCGAAGATTGTATTATAATTCTTGTATCGATGAATTCTACTTACTGCACTAATTATAGAGTAATGCGAGTCTTAAGAAGTGTAGTTTCGAGTTATTGTTATATAAAGGTTATGTTAGTTATATTGAAGAATGTAACGTAATACCTCGTATATCGATGAATTCTACTTAGTACGCTATTCCGACAGTAATTTCTTACTCTTATGAACTCGCTACTTCAGTAAAGCTTTGTATCTCAGTCTACATTCCGTGACTTAAATTTGACTAGATGTTGCATGGAGTTTCACTCGCTCTTCCATGAGAATGGAGAATTTCAGCACTGGAAAGTGTACTTAATTTGATCCAGAATAATTTTCGCCATACCAAATGTGGTCAAAATGAGTATTAAAATTTTG
>DWGJ01005421.1:0-10422 GCA_018246895.1 Aspitha aspitha aspitha
TTTCTGTTTACGCAAAATGGAAATGAAATTAGAAACAAATTTAAATTTTTGATTACAGTCCGTTTATATACCTACATTATTTAACGGTTTTGATTCAGAGTCGTGTAGATGTATAAATGGGTCGGTTTACATACTTTCAGGGTAATTTATCCACTTTGTGTAATCATCGTTTTGGTTGCCGGCGATTAAAAACCCGAACACAAAATCCAGGTGCTAAATTATTCAGGAACGTCTGGCTCGATGGAACCTCCCCGAAGGGTTCTTCAATGTAACTGGGATTTTCGTATTTTACAATTGCAACCGCTCTATCTTTTACAATCGTTGATTTAAAATCTTTAATGTTTTTTAAATTAAGTGTTCTTAGTTGTTCAGTTATTAATTGTAATTTCTATAAAATATTTCTAGATAAATAAAATGAAGTTGAAGTAAGTTGAGTTTCTTCTCTAAAATTAGATTTCAGAAAATTTTATGACGCAATCGTTTTTGCAGCTATGCATCAGTTATTCGGATTTCCTAAGTAACGAAATCATCAAACCCATTCAAAGGCACGACCACCCTCAATAGGAAATTCAGATATATCAGAAGGTTTCTATTCTATATTAAAATATTACGGAAACCGATGTTCAACCTAAAGGCTTAAAGTTATTTGTACTGTGTATTCAAGAAATAATCCACAGGTACTACTACCATTTTCCAATTTCATAAGATGCTGCTAAGCCCAAGCTTTATATACTTTTATGCCTTTAATTGCGGCCTGTTATTACACGACTATTACTTCTCCTTTATAATGACCATCATCAAACGTTTTTGCTACTTTAAGACAGTAAAAGTAATTCGCAGAAACAAGCAGGAAATCAATTTCTGTATGTATTGGGTGTAGGGTAGCGTTTAGCTGCAACCTTGTTATGTGATTATTTGATCTAGGAAAACGTGCGTTTAATTTCAATTTGTCCGTCTATGAGCCCTTCTGTTTTGTAAATAAAAAATAAATAAATCGGATATCATCTTTTTAGATAAACTAATTGCTGAAATTGTCTTGGAAAGTAAGGGATTTTTTACAACAAATTGGATTCACGACAGGTTTTGAATTACGTGAATTCAACGTTAATTAAATCGCGAGTATGTTCAAAATTTGACATTAATGTAATTATCGTCTAGGTTGTCTACACAAATAGATAATTGAACATCAAGTACGAAAGCAGGAAAGTAACGTTCAAAGACAGAACATCTAAAGGAAACGATTACAAAAGTCGTCCTTTTCACGTCAGAATCACGAACAACAACTCGGCTTATTGCGCCCTAAAAATAGCTTTGAGGAGAAAAAGGGGCGCGAAACTAAGAATCCCTCTCAACAACCAGGAATTCTATTAGTGGTTCTTTCCTAACAAAAGGTAAACATTCTTTGAGGGACAGTTTTATTACGTTGTCAGTGGGGACAAAAAATAATTACTTTTTCCATCCCAAGACAAGGTGAAGAAAAGAAAATGCTGCGGTAAATACTTGTCTCCTGGCGAATGAATAAACGGCAGGCGATTAAAGATAGGCTTTCTCGCTTTCTCATTGAATAATGGCTCATTTGTCTTCTTCCTGACGTTCAGTGAATACCGGGAACATAGGTCAAAGAGTAACGTCAGGTATTGCAGATATAACGGATTTTACCTTAGTCTTTGACAATGTTTAGCTGATGTTAGTCATGTGACCTTTCTTTTATTGGTAAATTTATAACCACAACTGGATATTAGGTAATTGTGAATCTTGTTTTAGGCAAGTCGTAAATATCTCCCCACAAATGGACGTTGGAACCTGCCAACCACCATTATTTTGCTCTAGATCTTAAAGTTTTACATCAACGGGGTACTCAATATTCTACTTTCAGTGTTTTATCGCCAACACTTGAGTTTTGGTAGACCACACTTTACAACCAGTTTTATAGAGTAACAAACTCCACGGCGACTAACAGCCGCTAAAATTTTTACGACCGATGAAAGTTGTTGGTTTTACTTTTGCCCTTTCCACCGATATGTAAGTTAAATGCTTCTTGCGCTAGTGCTTCGTGATGGTCGTAGATGACACTTAAATTAAATTAAAACATATAAGTCATAGCGTGATGTTATATAGCCTATAGCCTTCCTCAATAAATGGCCTATTCAACACAAAAACAATTTTTCAATTCGAACCAGTAATTGCCGAGATTAGCGCGTTCAACCAAACAAACTCTTCAGCTTCTTCTTCTGGAAATTCGTATGTTGTCGTTCGCAAGGATTTCCGAACTTGCCGAATTCGTCTTTTCGTATGTTAGGAAATTTCCCTCATAGTCGAATAATTAACAACGTTCAGAACAATGACACGAATCAGTGAAACTCGTAATAAATTAGCCCTGAAAAGTATCGTAAACGCGGAAAACCGATTCCGGTAAATTATTGCCGATTCGGGGAATTACGGCCAATTCTCCGTGAATTAATTTCAAATCGATCACAAAAGTGACGGTCCTTTTCAATGTGTTGAATACGTAATTTGTAAGAAAGTTACGAAACATTTTATGTTCACAATCCTACAGTGGTTTGAAGGCGTTAATCCTAGTTTTTCGTCTGTAAAATGTCAGCAACAATTTGTATTGCATGTAACTTAGAAAGTCGAACAATATAGTTAAACAGTGACTTGGACGTACATGATTGCCATATCTATAAACATTCGAATCTAAAGAATAACAAAAACATACATGTAAATAATGCCTGTTTTGATTGATTTATCATTGACAACTCAACTTTTACCAAAAAGCTTTTGTCCTAGCTGCGTCCTTTGCTACCAGGATTATAAGAGTAACAAGCAAATAATAGTTGACATAGTACATCTACTGTTATATTTTTAGTCTTTTATGAGTACGGGTTTAAAGAGAAATTTCTAGAACATTACTTTTTAGTTCCTTTGCTACGGATTCCTTTGTGCCCGCAAAGACCTGACTTACATAATAGCAAAGCATTGTACTGTGGAGAAAAGCTTTGAATCTGATATAGGATGAACAGTAATTGCATAGATTATAAAGAAGTCTTTTATATAACGAATAACCAAGACCTTGGTTTCCGTTTTTATCGTATCGAGAGCGTATGCAGATTATGCAAATGAGATAAAATATCATACAGATGAAGATTTGTTTAAAGTTGAGAATTAGAATGAATTCAAATTTATCTGAACGGAAAGACAGTTATTTGATGTTCTCCCTTCGAGCTACGAACGAATACTGAGAATTGCCCAAAACGAGGCGACTCATTCGGCCGGAAATACGTCACGACTCCGTACTCGCACTAGAGTGAACTCTGCAACATTTGTAAAGAAATCGTTCGCGCCCTTTCCCTTTCATTGACAGTTGACCGGAAACTATGAATATCATATTTTTATACACTATTAAAATAAGTTCTGCGTTGATAGAAGTTTTCAATAAGTACATATTTGACTACTGCATATTTTCATAACGAGTGTGCAAATAATTTCCTTATCACGATTGAAAAATTGTTTTGAATTGGAATTTTTATGACGTCATTTCTAACAGCTGTTCTAGACGTTTTATTGAGTCTAATTTGCATTTCATTGATTTCACAGATCGTCGTCCTACCTAGCGGGAGGGGAAAGACGGTTAGGGGGTACGGCTACTGACCTTGTTAATCTTAATTAATTTTCAGCAACAAAAATCGCACAGACATCAGTTTCTGTCACAACTCCTTTTCAGCAACGCCGAATATAAAGCATACAAAGTGTTTTTAACATAACACTACATTTCAGGGTGGATTTTTTACATTTTCCGAGCTTCGCAAACGAAACAGTGCGTCAGTCATATTATTCATTGCTCTCCGCATTTCCACAGTAATCATGCACAAAATCTGGAACACAAATTAAGATGAAACACACTGCGAGCGCATTGTGCTGGAACCGCACAGAATGCGACCTGAATAGTTCTTCATTAAGTCTTTCATTTAATGAAAACGTGTTTAGATTGGATTGTTAAAAGAATAATTAAAAATGTACCGCATCATAGTCAAATGAGTTCAGAAGTATATTGATGTGTCACCACGCTGGATGAACGAGAATTTATGTCAATTTCATTAAATAACAGATTCAAATACATAGAAATCAAAACTTCAATTACGGATGCAGAATAAAGGAAATACGTAAACAAATGCTTAGGAAGGTCACGCACTGCAACCTTTTGCTGTCTTTTCCAACTTTGTTCTTATTGGACATTTAATCGATTCTTTATTTATGAATAAAGGTAGGATTTGGTAACAGAGACAAATGGAGGAAGAAAATAAAGCACTTTTCAATTAACTTTTAATAATTACGATGGGTAGTTCTCTGACTGCGCATTTTGACCAGATCCTTGAAGCGGAAAGCGGAAGGGAAAAGAAAACATTGCTGCTTAGCGGCAGAAATAGGTGTAATGTCAGTTGCCGCAATAAAACATAAAACGCAATCGTCTACCAATTTCAATCTACATGCAAAATAGTACTTTTAATAGCGCAGATTTGACTACGAACTTTTCAGATTAAGTTACATTGAATGCTCTCCCAAAGTTTCTCAAACTTCACACCCTCACAAATGACCCTTACCGCATATCAACGGGATGGTGTCGGAATGCTTGTGTACAGAGGATCCCGGACACAAGGGCCCTGACCCTTAAACTTTAAGCTTAGATACCGCAAAGTAATTAGGTTACGCAAATCCTTCTAAAGGGAATTTTAGGTGGAAATATAAATCTTTAGCAAAAAAAAAGGATTGCGTGATTTTTAATGGTTTTTAATAATTTCCTACTGGGTCAAAATATGAACTCAATTCGGAAGGCCCGGCTTTAAACTCTTAGAGCTTTGACGTGTTCTTTTTACTCGTTATCTTTTTATAATTTTAGGTTTTTCAATTCTTGTCGGTTGCAACCATTTTTGACCTCATATTTGTCTGTAGCCTATAGGTAGGCTATAACCTGTGCCTGTAGCTTACATAACTGGAAACGAGTCTATAAGATACCTATGTCACAGAAGCAGCTGAGAGCCCGCGTGAAAGGGAAAAGCTCTCACTGACCAATATCTCTGGTTGCGTACTCATACGTCTCTAAGGCATATTACAAGAAAGTCACTTAAAAACGTAATAAGCGCAGCCTAGTAACTACAGCCCATACAAGGTTGAATAGTATCGCAAGTATGCGTGTAATCCTTCCAAACGCGTTCACAAAACTCTGAAGGCTGCGCAAAACGTGTCTTATATTCCCGTGTACTACACCTGAATACTGATCTCTTAACCGAACTCCCAAATGACTGACGAGAAGAGATAGACTAAGAAATATAACTGTAAAGTACGAGTATATAGCCGCACAGAATAAACCAAGGGTAAAGCCCACGGGATTTGTGCAATACTATTAGATAAGTTTACAAAAACGTACCATTTTTACATTCTCTTATTTCTAAAATAATTTTATACGTTTTTACTTTGAGGTGCATTAAAAACTTTTTGTTTGTTCAAACTGTTATTCAAGACTTATTGTTAATCCGTTTTTACTGTTACAAGGGATTAGATTGAAATTACATTGCGAATTCTCAATGATTTTCAATTCCACAAAAGCCAAGCACTTGTCTATCTAAGTTTCAGTTGTAATGCATCCGAGTGAGTATTGATATGAGTTTTAAGTATAACTCAAGTAAGAATTAACTTAAGAGATACTAACAGAACCAGTTGCGGAATACTAGAAATTCCACGTATTAAAACGTTTTATGTTAAACGCAAACCAGTTCAGCGGGGGTTACGTCTTCTGTCATACGAATACCATAATTACCCCAGTAGACACGATCCGAGGTTAGGTTTTGCATACATTTCGCAACGACGACAACAAAATGTAGCTTATAGAAAGAATAACATTAAATAGAATAGCTAATAGAAAGAATACAACACTTCCTGCATTGTACACCTGCTTTACAATTATGGTTGCCAGACCTAAATAAATATCTTAACTTTTCGAATTATCCGGCTTTTACGGTCATAATCCGCAGAAATATAAATAATTAAAAATAGAAACATACGTAGCATAACGTTTATTTAGCCTATACAAAAACAAAGCATATTTTGGTACTTTTGGTCCGTCTGTTCGACAGTGATTAACATAAAAGCCAATAATAATTAAAATTCAAATTATTTGAAATTATTAAATGTATTATACTTCTACTTTACAAGGAGCTGTTTCTCGTGATATTTTGTTTTTCTGGAGGTGTGGACTTGGTGCAAAATGTCGGGATAATCGAGACGAATCCAGATCACGTGGCAGCCCTATCTACAATATTCTTGTCTCTGTCACACGCGTATTTTTCACACGCACAATAATTGGCTATGCACTCGATTGGTGGATAGATGAATATTTATAACAAAATGATGTGAAACCGGATTTTTTGATGTTTATATTTTAGCTACGTATTACGCCACTAACTTTGTGTATTAAACCCAATAAGCAAAGTTAACAATCACGTGTATAAGCCATGAAAAGATAAATTAAATTAACATACACATTGAAAAGTAATTGAATGCATTTTAAATTAATGCATTCATCTTTAAACCTGAAAAGCTCCCGAAATTTCAGTAAATATTCTATGACATATTTTACATAAAACCTAGGAGATTTTGAAAATATTCCTTTTTAATTTTCGTTAGACAAATTTCTGTCGTGTGACAACCCTAGTTCCGCTAATACTACAATCCTTAGAGCAATAGAATCTAGTGCTTGTCAAAATGCGTCCCACATTTCACGTATAAGGAAAAATGTTGATTTTTGTTGTTGTATTCACAAACATACGGTATGAATATTCATGACATTATATATTTTACGTCATATTTGTAAACCAAGCGATCCGCGGTTAAAATTGATGTGAAAACATTAAGATATAATCAGCGTAATTGATTTGTTCATGCAATACCCCTCGAATATATTGCACAATACGAAATCGACACTCGAAAAGAATATTAATTTTAATTAAAGCTCAATTAATAATTGCTGTTGAAATTAATTTACAATTATAATTATCCATTATAAAATCTCAATATTATGACATCGATATCCACGGTATTGCCCAATCCGAGAACTGGGTACAAGTCGCTTAAGAGTAGGTTAAGGGCATCATTTGTTCTGTGGTTTCAACAGGCTTTTTGTGAGTAAATTCTTATTATAAATAGCCGTGATTTTATTAACTATTATTCTAATGAATATCAATAGTAGCCCAGGATTACTCTGATGATCTCAGTAGTACAGACTATTCTCTTAACACATCACATTGAACGCAAACACGTAACCAACAGTGGATGAATAAAGGTTTGATGTGACTGGAATCTCGGTCCGGTTGTTGACTGCTAAAACTAAGTCGTGGGTTCGATTCCCGCCAATAACAAACATGTGCAAAGAGGACGTTCGTCGTGTTTAAGTAAGAAAGAATATATTTGAAGTTCTCCTATTTAGGCGACTTAATAAACATCTTATAGATTCGTTAAACGTATTTGAATACGAAAAACCAAAGGTAATATCAATCGCAAGCCACGAAGTCCCGGCGTGTACAGAGAAAAAAAATCTCAGACTCTCTACCTTTTGTACTAAGATCTTCCGTTTGGAAGTCCAAATGAATCACAGCGAAGATATATCCCGACCGCCGCATTTCGTTCTGTCTAAAACAAGTGATAAATGTTGGTAATATACCTGAGAATACGTAGGGACTCGTAATTCCGTAAACCCTGGAAACCCTTTGCAGATAAACTTTGTCTTCAAGTGGCCTCGTGGTCCAGTGGTTAGAGACCCTGACTGCAAAACCGGAGGTCGTGGGTTCGATTCCCACCCAGGACAAACATTTGTGTGATGAGTACATTTGTCTGTTCTGTGTCTGGGCGTAATAAAAATATCTATTTAAGTACTATATCGTATATACATATATATATGTGTATGTTTATCAGCTGTCCGGTCACCATAACACAGGTATCTATTAAATTGCCTAATTTGGCATCAGAGAGCCCTGTGTAGAATTGTGTCCTGTTTTTATTTTATTTATTTAAAAGTGACTGTGGAAGGATATTTTACATTTTTTTCGCTCTTCTGGACTTCTGAATATCCGCTATTGCAGAGAGAATGCACAAAAGACGTTGCATTCGTGACGTCACTGGCAGAGCTAAGGATACAGTGGAGATTGCAGGATACAGTATGGGATACAGAACAGACCTTGTTACAGAAGCGTATTGGTAACTGTTTGTGATTTTGTGTTTACGTATCCATAGGAAGTTGGATGAAACCGCTGCACTCGGAATCTTGAAATATTTTTAATAGTTTCCTTATATCATGTAAGAGAGCATTATTTAAAGAATTGAAAATTGGACCCCTGATGGTTAAAATACGGGTGGAAATATTGTATGAACATTCATCGATTCAGAAATTAGACTGAAGCTATTAATTCACGATCTTGATTAATTAAAAAGTCTTATGTATTTACTGATTTTTGGAAAACCAATTTCTGGTCGAAGGAAAACGTAAAGGCTATTACGATGTACAGGTTAAATAAATAACTGGGGACAATTCTACCCACCGCTGTCTGATCCCTAATTAGGCAATTTAATGCCTGTGTTATGGTAACCAGACAGCTGATAAACATACATATTATATCTACATATAATACTTATATAGATATTTTTATTACGACCAGACACAGAACAAACAAATGTGCTCAGTACACAAATGTTTTCTAAATAAAATAATAATAATAAATGTTTGTTCTGGGTGGGAATCGAACGCACGATCCCCGGTTTTGCAGTCAGGGTCCCTAACCACTCGAGCACGAGGCCAGTCAGGTTGTATCAGGGTCTTTGTCACATTATCCGGGGCCGTCGTGATTGAGGCGTCGAGCGCCGGGACAAAGGAATGCACTACAAAGGTGACTAGTGCGACACCAATTTGCAACATCATATCGTATTACTAGTATTGCTTTGCAACGACTAGTTTTAAATTTCCGTCATTCGAATTCCAATTCAAATTCAAATACATTTATTTGCATATTAAATGTAGTGTAGGAAAGTTGTTAATATAATATCATTGTTGCTCATACATTTAGCCAAATTTGGCATGGAAATATGTATTAACATTGACATATTATGTTGCCCCACGGTTGTCCCTAGTTATATTACTAATTTATCTTACTCATACATATAATGTTATGGTTATATTATTGTTAAACGTAATGTCAAAATATGGTTAATTACAACTTATTATCTAATATTAATTAATGCAGATGTCAAGTAGTTTTAAGTTACTCCGTTTTCCATTTTTACCCGACTGTAAGGAAAGGGTTATGTTTTTCGCGCGTATCTTGTTTTTTTGTATTGTCTTGTATTAAACATTTTCGAGGTGGTACTGTTAAGCATGGGTCTCTTATAGGATTGGCAGACTTAGTCCGTCTGTTCGATTTTTGAACCTTTTAAGCCTCTGACGAGGTGTAACGATCGCCACTTAACGGTAACAACAGACATTTTATATTGATGTAATAAAGAACATTTTAACAGAATATCCAGTAGCAAAAATTGAGATTTTTTTAAATATTTGAATAGAGTAGCAAACGAGCAGGCAGCAGTCACAAGTGGCTGCTCCGCCCATGGACATCTGTAACCGACTGCTAACAGGGCTGTAAGGAGCTGACTGTTAGTGTGAATTCTGTTAGTATAAGGTGTTAATAAGAATTAGTTGATGAGTATTCTTTAGTAACAGGACTGCAGGAAAGGGACTGTTAATGATATTAGTCCAGTTAGTATGTGTTAGTAGATGCAGTTAGTAGGTTAGTAGGTGTTAGTAATTACCTTGTCAGAAGTCGGGCACAGAAATTTTACCTTTGTATTAAATTAGGACGGTAGATAGCACATTTTTACTTCACTGATATCTATAGAAAGCCCTCACTTACAATATTTCATTACTTAATTAATTCAATTTTAGCTCCTCAGCAAGAGAAGACCCAAAAAATAGCCGGTGATTTATTTGACAGGTTCTCTCTAAATTTAGTGGTATTTTTTAAGATAATATTTGAGGTTACATGAGAAGTTTTGATAGCACGTCAATTAAGCGCTCTTGATTAGAAAAAGAAAGGCAACTTGAAATACGATTGAGATTCAACTACTTAAAATGTTGGTACTCCTGTTTTTGGAGTGGATTCCATAAAAAACCATGAAAATTTCTTTAAAACAAGATACATCATAGAAACTTGGTTTTGTTAACATTGAATGATTATGACAAACATATCTTGAATTTTCCGCTACACACAAAGCATGTTGAAATCAATATACAACCCAGATAAACAGATCAGTGTGCTGAGTATGAGTTTTTCAAATCTACTCGATCGCGTTTGCGAATACTACAATTTGTATGGGAATTGAAAC
>DWGJ01005422.1:0-10421 GCA_018246895.1 Aspitha aspitha aspitha
CATTTGACACACATGTACAACGTTCATTGTTTGCATTCTGGTTGTCAATGTCGAACAAAAAGTCCGAAGAAATGTCAAAGAATTATTTTTATTACGGTCGAATTTCGACAAGTAGGCGACCACTAGTCTATATAAACGCCCCTACAGCTTTTCATCTGCCAATTAAATTCTAGAGCTGGTGTAAGACACAATGTGAGGATGAGGACAAGGGGTCGGAGACGGCATCTACGCGCCAATCCCGCTAATTGCGTCCGAAGTTCCGACGAGGGCTTTTTAATTAAAACTTGTTCAATATTATACAGTTGGACGGCTGGTCACATGGACGGCACGACTTGCCGGCCGTACTGTCGATTTTTGCTAATTAGATTAGGAGCTTTGTGTCAATTAAAAGCAATATTTTCCGCGCAGCTGAGCGACCTTCGAGAGATACTCAAAATCCCTTTCATCAATAACACTTGAAAGTGATTATTTCTCGAAAATGTTGATTGAATTACAGTTCAAAGAGTCGACTTCTGTCATTTTTACATTGATTAGCAAAAAACTAAGAGTGAATTTTTATCCTTCCGCTTATTGACCCGAGGCTCCTCTGAGAATGATAAGTAGACTACCACACTGACGTCCAGCTTGGAAGACTTCATATAAATATGTAGGTATGTTAGAGATTATTATAGAGAAATGAAGAAGATGTGTAGGTTATGTTAGGTTAAATCACTAATCCTTTCCTTTCCACTCCTTGAATTAATATTCTACAATTGACTTTCGCCCTACTTCTGTTAAGCTATAACGAAAGAAATTTCAATAATTTATATTTGATCAAAAACTCCAATATTAAATATTCTAGACATATAAATGAAAACATTTATCTTACAGCATACCTTCGCTGCATAGGTAGTATAGTTCGCTGTATAGGTGTCCTCACCTCATAAACTCCGCACTACCGCGCAGAGCATACCTACCTTTATTTATAATTTAGAAGAATTATGGAAAAAATGTCCAATGTTTTTATAAAGAAAATTAATTTCTTTCTTAATGTTCTCTATACAATAGGAATCAGTTTTTCCATATATTACGTCACTTAACTCTCGGATTGAACATTTATTTTACACTAGAGACGCAGTTTCACATAAAATCTCCGTTAAAACACAACGATTTTCGCCTTAGTGTTAATAAAGAGTGGCTCTTCTAGCCTGATGAACAACTTACTGTCGTAGACTAAGAAAATCGGTACGTAAATTGTCCAAAATAAGTGATATCATAACATAGGCATGTTCTTCTAAGATCTTTAGTGTCATTATTAAAAATGAATGTTTTACAACAAACTGTGATATTTTAAACGAACTACAATAATAAAGTGTGTTTTACGCGAATACAAACCTACACAGCAAGTCAAAATAAAATTTAATTGTCATCTCGTACGAATTTTAAAATGTTCTCTCAAAATCGGTAATCGTAAAAAACTGTGATTGTGCTGGTATACACAAATAGTATAATTGCGTACTTATTTGTAAAAATAAATATTTTTTTAGCAAATCTCTATTCGAAATTCATCTTATATGTAGTTATTCGAGTACCCAAGTAGTGTATGTGCGTAAGAGTAGTATTATAATTCTGGGAGTAACTCTGGCTGTACTTTGGATTGTCATTGCAAGAACGTACTGTTCCTATTGTACTGTAACAGTGTACCGTTGGCTCGCCCATTTATTTTGTGCAAACGGCAAACGACCAATAAGTCTTGCTTCCCGGGATATTAACACTATCATAGGTTATTCTCTAGTTTTATGAAGACACATTAGGCTCTGCGACATTTCCATATACGGGAGACATATAGTTTTGGATTGTGGGTTAAATTAAATAATAATATATGACTTTGAGAACTACTTGTTGACTTAATGGTGGTGTTAAGAAAAGTGCGAAATGATCGTTAATAGAGCTGGCTTCGTTCTTTTTCGTCGTTTCTTCGTCCAACTGCTGGACGTCGTTCTTTGTAGAAGGCTTCTTCTCTTCTTCATTCTTTGTAGAAGACTTGGAACATACTCCACACGCTATCCCAGTACGTCATGGTGATGAATAATAGGGCTATTAAAATTAATATTACTAATAACATTAATATTTAAGTATTAAAGTTTCTAAATGGCCTTAGTCATGTTTATAAAAAAAAGAAAAATAATGTGAATCCTGAAATAGGATTTAGTAAATAGGTTCAGTGAAAACAGATGAACCGTGAAAATTCGAGACACAAATCTGCGCATTGTCGAAATACATCTTACGTACAGATTGGATAAAAGTTGGAGCAGTTAATTTAGTACAAGCATGTTATCTCCTCTAATTTATAGGTAGTTCTAGGCCTGAAGCGTAGCTTGGCTACAGTCGACTCGCGTTGCCAAGTTAATTTGGCTGTATTCTCATTTTTCGTATGTTACACGCCGTTTGATCTTGTAATAGGAGCGGAACTGTAATAGAAATATATATGATACCTACTGTATCGAGTTCCAATATGTTTTGAGAATGGTTATCGAAACGTTTTCTTGATATTTCTTTCAATAACGCTATAGCTCCATAACGCAATAGTATTTAATAGAAACTCGAAATATAAACATAAAGTAAAAAATGTGTATTTTACGAGTATTTATGTACAGTTCAGGAGTCTATATATCTTCAGATGTATATATACAAGAGCGTAAAAACAAAATAATTCATCACTTCTCATCACATTTCATTGAAATTAAATAAAAATCGTAATAAATCCTCCCAGATTTAATTAAACGGGATCAATGTCGTAATGTAATAAATATTCAATAGCTGTGTTAAAGGCGATATTTTAAAAGGCTGTTTAGAAATTTTTACTGCCTACTAATTGCCTACTAAATTAAATTCGAGAACGTTTAACGGCTAGCATTGCCCAGTATTATTTAGCCAGTAATAGCTTAAGGTTTTCGTACACAACGGTTATTTGCCGCGCTGGTCAAGACACGTGTTTCAGAAGGCGCTGTTTATCTGTGACACCAAATCGTAATTTACACGAAGTTAAACATGAAGTCTAACAAATACATATTTTTAAAAGACTTCCAATGTTTAAAATGCTCAATTGTATTTTAAAACTAAATTTAAATAAAAGTAAGCCAAGAGTCAACTGAATTCTTATTGCAAAACAATATGATAAAATTATTCCGAGAATTTCATGTAATTGCTTCCGATTTGTAGTTAGAATCAGTAGACCTTGCTTAAGACGATATGAGCTTCACAATCAAATCACCTAATTTACAGGCGGCTTCTAAAGGATCAAAATGAGTGTTGCCAAGTCAATTGATTTGAGTGGAAAATTTTAAAAATGTCAAATTGTGTGCTATTTTATTAAGCTGGAAATACCATGGCTTGTGTTCTGGTGCACACACGAATGTGTCACGCGTTTATTTATCGCTAGCTTAGGTCGCGTTGTCGCACGATTCGTCGCAGCTGTGTACGGGCTGCCTAATGACCAATAAGTCGCACTTGATATAGACAGCGACATAGTTTACTGCACACCGCCTGTTCATTATTACCGCGTTCAGTTTTATGACTTTCGAATTTCGGATTTATATAATTGACCAGTTAAATACCGGAACGGCAGTCCCATGTTTAATTATTGTAGCTTATCGAATTTATTCCGGCGCGAGTAGGCGACGTAATGAAAATTTTGTGCCCATAAAAAATTCAATTCACGAGATCAGCATCGCTTTCGCGGCCGGTTTGTTACTGATTAATTCATTTTGGAAAAGTAAATACTTAAATATCCATACAAAAATTCTATCCAAGATCTAAGAACCCTGCAATCCAAGATCTCAGATCCTATCCAAGATCCAAGACAAGATCTCAAACAAGATTTGTTCTAAACATTAATAGATCGCCAAATGCATGATAATACTAAAAAATAAGTGCTTGTGATCGAGAATTTATACTAATTTTATGAAAACGGACAACAAGTCAAAGCTGATAATTATAGCAATGTTCATCACATTCGACTAGACGATTGTATAGGTATTTAAAAATAAATATAAGCATAACTTTTATAATATGGACTTGCATGCCACAAGAAAAAACAGTGAAATAGATTGAACATATCAAAAGACAGGCACGAATGAAAAAATATTGTATCTACCTAAAGCTCTCCAGGATAAAGCCGGATAGGCCGGAACGAAGGCTCACGGGTCTCGAGCCTCCCGAGTCCTTTGATATGTTATTGAGTTCAATTTACGTTTTCATATCCAAAGGCATGACTGCCATGCTATTTTCTGATGTTCGTGAAACTCATACGCGGTGAAATCTTTATGTATTGCGAATGGACGTGTGAATCATGTCTTCGTTTTCGTCTAGGATGAGCCAAATTTATAAATAAAAAAACGAGTAGATAATAATACGATTGAAGAAACTCACTACTTGATTTCGAGAAAACTTTTTCAATGTTAAGTAACGCAACAAAACCGGGCCCAGAGATGCGCCTTGGAAGATGCCTCGAGAAGACTAATGACAGCCGATGATCCTGGCGACGATGATATAGTAATTTAACAATATTAATTGGCTATTGACACTTTTGTCATTATTCATTCCTCTGACTGCTAGCTTAATATAACTATAGACAATCTTTAGTATTATCCTTTCTAATCTGATGTCTCACAACGTAGGTTATTTCATTAAATGTTTAATATAAAAACATTTTCGTAGTGTATATCAACATCTTTCCTAGTCATTGTTTACCCAAATCAACGACAAACAATAGTTGCAGAACATCCATATGGGTATACAGATATCTTTGTAGATACTTATCTCTATAGATATCAGAGATTTAGAACAAAGGTGTGAAAGGCAGCTCAAGGATTCTGTCAATGATTATTGAATAGCTCCAGTAAACCCGATAACCCGGTTTGAAAGAACAAAGGAGGTCTTGTCCGGCATTATTTCTGCTGATGGAAATTTTCGATTGAAGGAAATCCTAAAGGATTGCTTTTGGTTTGTACTATGCGCGTCGATATTGAGCAAACGTATGTGTTCTAGAAATAGGGTCAGTACTGTCACGTGTATGTTTACGCGTTACATGTCTCTTTACGTCCAATCTTTTCTCTATTCTTAATAATCCAAGGAAATAAACATTAACTGTAATGAGACGAACATTTTTCTGAAAAGGTTAGTTTCAGGGATTCATTTAAGAAAACTAAGCTAAATACGCAATTTGCATATGAAAGCAAACCCATTCCTTCTATATTCTCCTCTATACAACTAGAAATGGTCTTAATTTATTTATTTATTATTTATTTATAATCACTCAAGGCACTACGACAATTATGCATGTAAGTACTGATTGCGTGTGCTGTGAATAATTCATCAAAGAAACGGCAGTGACAAATGAAATCTAATGAATGTGATATGAGACAAACCTTCGTACATATAACTATATCGCAAATAACTTTTGTGTATATGTAATAAGCAACGGTATTGCTGCCTTTATTGTTAGTGATAGCACTTAGAGTAGTTATTTATTATTATCATTACTTATGCTGTTGATTACCTTGAAAATGTAATGTATTCTATTTAGCAATACTCTTCAATTCATATGCAATTCTTTTTACCAGCTGACTTACAGTTCGTCCAATACAGATTGTGTACGCTATGAATAATTCGTCAAAGCAACAACTGTGACAGACGAAATCTAATTAATGTAATACTAAGTGAGCGTTGGCAAATCCTACTACTGTTTGAATAGTTCTTGTTTGCTTTCTTTTGACGACGAGATCTTCTATAGCATCCATTGTACGACAGTTCTTGTTTATTGCTCTACCAATGAAAGTCTCTGACTAAGTTTTAGCGGCGGCGCAGTCTTCTTGTTCAGAGTTGATCGAGAGTCTTCAGTTTCAACTGGATTAATGTGAGTAGACAATTTGGAATTTAACTGTTTTATATTCTTTTTCCAAGCATTTAAGGTTTTCGGTCTTCTTCAATTGTACCTTCAAGCGTTGGTTTACATATGTATAATTCAATTTGCTTAATTTTGTACAAATATAGTCTACTAATACTTGTAATACTACTAGTACTAATATTAGTAATACTGATAATTCTGGGTTCGGCGTATCTGCCCTTTAAATTTTGCGCTTGTGAATTGATGTAAAACCCAATAATTCCTCAAGTTTATTTGTAATTGGAATTTATTTAAAGCAAATATATTTTCAAATAAACTGTTACTGGAAATAATTAATTCAGCCAATTGAGTTTATTACTAGAAGTGTTTCGTCAATGTCAGCAAACATTGCCACTACGATGTCGTATGATTACTGAAGCAAGTTTAAATTAGCATTTATAATTACGAACTTGTCGACTTATCAATTAGAATAAATGAATGACACTCTTACGGTCATATGAAGTTCTTATTGAGGTGATCATTATGAAAGTTAATGGGCCAGTGAGTCGAGTATGAAGATAGAATTGGAAGGTAAGGCTATGAGTATGTTATTAAGAGACAGCGGACGAGAATATAAAACACTCATCCAAAAATATATAATTACTACCTACGGAAATACGGTTATTGAGCAATATAAAAAAGAACATAATAACCAAACACAGTTATTTATCTTATAATTGTATGTTACGAGCGCATAAAATGGTGTAGTTGTCTTTGATAGATTACCAGATACATTATCCTTACTGGTAATTAAGATAAAAAAGGTCTCACCGAAATAAATGGAAATAGCTATAACATAGCTGCATAAGTCAACATGGTTTATGTCTTTACTCTTCGGGGTATTTCTCATAATAAGGTGTAGATTGGCAGAGTTTACAAACAATAGAGAACTTTTTGGAGAACTTTAAGGTTTCCGGGTTTCTTCACTATGTTTTCCTTTACTATTAAAGCGAGGGGCACTTAATGGTTTTATTTATGAGACGCACGTAACCTTGTGAAGTCCACAACAACAGAAAAACTAGTATCGCTTTAAAAGGACAGGTCACGACCTGAAGAATCAACTTTCATCGGGCCATTGCCTAATTCCACGTGACATTTCGCTAACCAATTCCAACAGATTCTTGAACGTGAATCTTCGATTTAAATCTCGGTCTGTCTAGTATGTCACAGATTCCAAAAAGTAATTCTGTGATCAATGATCTTGCTATTGAGACTTATAGGTAACCCAATTAACGTCTTACTTGAAGGAATTCTGCAGCGTGCTGCACCACGCTGACCCACTTCGGATTGGTGGAAGGAAACGTTAGTGCAACTTGGCCATTCTGATCTTAAGATCACAGATTTAAGTGCCAATAGACGCCAAAGCCAGATGCCAGGTTTTGCTTAACCACAGCAGAGCTTTCTTTTCGTTCGAGTAAATAGGGTTGAAACCTTGTGGATCAGGACCCGTCGATCTGCTGAAGTTTGTGGCCAATGTTTCAAACTGTACGCATCAGCTGATATCATAAAAAACGTTCTAGAAGTAACACTCGTAGTGACACATATTTAAGCTGTAAACAAGAAAATTTGCAGAATATTTTGAGTTTGAGTGAATTTGCATCTACAAAGTAATCGAAATCCTTTAATATGACGCGTCTCTGAAGCATAATATAATAATACGTGCGCACGTTATTGCCTACGTTGGTATTGTGCTACACTTACCTACTTGAATTATTTGTAAGGGTGTAATGAGATTTTTCATACCTACGTAATTCATGTAAGTCATCATTTCAAATTTAATGCGTAAGATACGCATTAAACTGTAGGTATATCCATTGAAATTGATATTGAGGTATACCGCTGCCACAACTAGGAGTATTTATATGTCAGTTATTATATATGTCAGTCGCACATAATTCTACGTACGAATTTATTACATTTGCTCAAGTGTGTTATATTTCCAAAAAACTGTGTATAATTAATATTTGTATAATAATCAAATCCTCCTGGTTTAGACGGATCACGCAGGGGGTTTTTGAGATTCTATTGATAGCTATAGCTGCTATGACCAATTAGCATCTAATGCCAAAAGTTACGTTGCTAGACCCGTCAATATAAAAATTATTTTCAACTTAATTTGCTTATATTATATTCGGACATTATTAAAGGACATTAATATAAAACTTTTTTGCGAATGCGTCTTAAACACGGACGCACGTTTCATGTTTAAAATGTAATCAACATTTTGCAGTAGAGAAAGCATAACAAAATTATGCAATGCTGTGTACCATCAAAGACGGCCAGACCACATGGTTTGTTACAGGGAACCCTTATAATCTGAGAGCCAGAGGCTATTTTGTTCAGCTAGTTCATCATTGAATTATTATTGCTTTGTGCACTAGGAAGTTGGGCTTCTGTACCTAGTTGGAATTTTCTAGACGGATCTGTAATGTAATAATAATAATAAAAATGTCGTATATTTCATTGTAATGATAAATGCGCAAAAAATATTCTTGATTTATAAGAATGTTGGTTACTATATATAATGTAGTAACATAGAATTTACATATATATCCAATACGTATAAACATTATTATTAATACAAAATACACATACTATTTCAGGAAAATAGTATTTTACCACTGAATAAAAGTTTTAGCAAAGTTTTAGCAACAATAACGATATTGAATTGTTGAAACTGATGAATGAGCTAATCTTATAATACGACTCCTCTTTCTGACGATTAACAAACGTCAATAAAATTTTAACCGTCACCCATACTATTATCACAAAGTTACAATACAAAACATAGCAACGTTGTAACAACGTGTATTCAATGTTAGGATTGTCTGTTATTCCTCTGGCGCTAGTTGTGTTCTACGTATGAATACTTATTAGCAACTGTCATAATTTGTCCTTTGTGTGTGCGCCTGCTGTGTTCCGGGACACCGCACGAGCCTTGCTCGGCCGGTCAAAGAACTAATTTGAACTGTGTAGTTGTCCATGTTGTATAGTTAAACAATATTAATCTGTACACTTATGTAACTGCACTGTACGAGAATAATATTTTTAAAGACTATACATAGCACGCTTTTGTTAGAAATATATATGTACCTACATATTTGTTTAAGATGCATTGAACTTAAAGGTAAACCTTAAATGGGACACGAAAGTTTTAAAACGTGTATTAAAAACAACTGTATAAAAGCGTAATAATATTCCTTTGGATTTCAGTAAGATTTGAAATTGTATAAGAACGTAAGCAACAATGTTCTGCAAACATAAATATGAAATAAGATACAATTATGTTTACTTAGGAAAACCTTTTATTTACTTTACAACAAAATCACCTAGTACCTAGTAGTACGACTTTTACAAATAAAGCATTATTACTGCCATTTTTTGGTAAAAGCGCGCAATATCCAAGCATCCTTTTTTTGTAAAGCCCATTTATTTTTCCAAAGGTACAAGTACATGCACAAGCAAAGGGTGAATTTACAATGTGTTCAGTATTGTATCAGCTCGCCGAAAAGGACCTTTTTGAACAATAACCATATTGTTACGCACTGGAAGTTTTAAAAAGCAAGCCTAGCCCGGAGCACACGGGGGCTAAAGAAAGGGGTTTGCCGAAACAAAGTTGCTTTGCGTTAATCTCTTAGAATTGGCGACCTCTGTCGTGTCGACACGATTTAAGCGCATACCTCACGTTAATACTGGCCCCGGGCAAATCTGGTAAGTACCCATGTATCTGCAAATAACGCTGAAGTATTCCATTATATTGAATCCTTGCCTCGGGCGGGGGTGCGTCCGGTTCTAATAAACAAGACAATATAGTAACGCCGGCATAGACGGATCCCAAGTTTGTTTTAGTCGGCCCCGGTGAAATATGTATTGGGTGTGTACCTATGCGTGAGCCTTTATGTTTTCGCGTGGCTATAATAATACACAAAGGAAATAAAAGAAGCAAATGTTACTAGAATGTTTTATTTTCATACGCAAAGGCAATTTGACGAGACACATTTGAAAAAATGTCCTTTCGACGTTTTATCTTCAAGATATATATTTACGATAACTGTAAAATAATAGCACCTGGACAACACACATATTACTGAACTGTTTCCGCAATATGCATAATTTATACACAAGTTGGTGCTTGAGGGACAAGCTGTAACTTCGAAATTCAGTGGAATCTACATACATACCGTCCCATTTAAATCGAAGCACTGAACTGAACACAATAACATATCTTGAAATTATTATATCTCTGCCCTCTGCCTGCCCTTTGTTTTGAATTCAATCCATTTTATCTTCTATACCATTTTTTACATAATTAGCTGTTATTTCCACACTCACAATCTTCTTGTTGATATCACCTTTGGCGCAATCTAACAAAAGTCCTCTTTGTTCATGTTTATATTAATTCTTACAACATTTTTATTTTTATTTATTTATTTATTAACATCACACCTATCGTTACAGGGAATGCCTAATGCGATAGAGTGGCAGCACTTAATTA
>DWGJ01005423.1:0-10420 GCA_018246895.1 Aspitha aspitha aspitha
CACTGCCCTTGTGACGATAATTGTGGACTGCGTACTGGAGTGCGTACGATGATATTATATTATGGAGAAACGAACCGGACTACCAGTAAGGTTAATAAATTCAGCGCAGGTTATCTCATTGCACATAATGATGCTTGATATTACCTATAAATTTTTTGAGTGGAAGCTGTTTCTTCCACTCAATATTTATATCTATGATTATTTACGATTCCGTATCAAAAGTACCAAACATAGTACATACTTGTATACTTGTATATACAAAATATATTGTTAAACAAATCTATGGTTGGCAAATGTTTTTTTACCTACCTATATAAGCATTATTGAACCCACAAAAGGGTAGAGAAAGTGATCTTCTACTAAAATCATTTTCTACCAGTCATTCTCAGGGACGTGTTGTGTAGTCAATATTCTAAAGCTATTACAGTAGACATTAAATAATAATGAAGGCGAATCATTACGAGTGCATAGTAATAAAACGAAAACAATTCACCGTAAAAAAGGCGAATCAGCTGTCCAGCGCGAGTTTATAAAGCTGCGCAAACGCAGGTGGGATCCAGGAAGGCGGCAATTTGCGGACGATGCTAATTGTGAGTTTAATGGCTCAATCGCTTTCGATACCCGTTATTATCCCGCATGATACACGTCCATTCATTACAGTTAGGTGACAGAATCCTGGCTATTGATTGAATCGAGCGTAGCTTTAGAATATTACCTCAAAGGTTTGTAAAATCTCTCATTGATGTCACCAATGTGGTTGAAATTTTGGTAGCATTGTTGTGCCTTGTCTATAAATGTTTTTGTTTCAATTTTAATTCTGATTTAGACAATTGTCAAAAAGGGCTCTCATATTTTATCTGTTATTAAAATTATTTAAACCCTTTGAAATGCTAATACTTAATTTCGGAAATTTTAAATAAGTATCCTCTTTGTGTATACTTTATCACGATCTGGGTCGCTCGTGATGAGATTGCTCCGAAGTCGTGTTTTCCGCAGCTAGCCCGAGAGACATCTTTTTTATTGGTACGAAAAAAAAACATTGTGCGATTAAGCGTTAATTTAGTAGAACCACCCAATTATCTGCATCGGAATCGTTAAAAAAAACTTGCTCCGTATAATAAGAGCGATAATAATTTGCGTCGTAAATTGTACTTCGAGTTGAACATTGGCACTTTGGACAGGTTATTATATTATTGACGACTAGTAATCACAAGTCAAATTGGCTGTTTGGACGGAACTTTTTTCAGCCCATTGTGAGATGAAAATTACTTAATGGTTTTAAAGTATGATAATTTTTATTAATCAGTGCCATAGCACTGCGAGGAGCTGTCGTCCTTGGAAGTCACTATATCAGAATTGTTGTGCAGATTGGGTACGGGATTAAGCATTTGAATTCGCACGATAAACGCAGTCACGAGTCAATTGGTGAGATCATTTTTAACAATACTCGTACAGAGTACATACATAACAATAAATTCACGGTGGTTCGTACAACCGGATTGAACAATACCGTTAATACGACTATCGGTAACCTCATAAAAACAAATTGAATGAATAATAACAATTCCATATGGACTCGATACGAAGAAGGAAGTCGGATAGCGTATAAATTATTTACACACGATGCACGGTTTCGTCTGACCGAATAGGAAGTTCCACAACAACTGTGCAATTTCACAGCGGACCGCCACTGAATAATTGATATTATAATAACAGTGAAAGCTAATATCACATTCTGTACATTGTCCTTCGGTGTTAGGACCTGCACGACCGCGACCCCCGTATTTATTTTATCAATGTCCTCCATTTAAACAGAATATCAATCATTACTTGGCTGCAACGATTCATCATCATTAATTCGATCATTTGTTTTTAATAGGAAAGTATTCACAGCCGCTATATATTAGTAGTAGTATAATTTGTGATTTAATGTCTTTTAAATCGATTCATGGTTGATATGTTTTATTTATTTATCTTCTAACATTTCCTTTTGGTATTTTCTTAACTTTGTAGTTACAGCGCATCAGTAATTTAACATAGGCAAATAAATATCTGGGAAGTTCCATGTTTCGTTTACGCGACGTCGACATGAATTACTATAATTAAAATTATACGTGCGTTCGATTGCAACGCATGTATGCCATCATTTTCAATCGCATCTACAAATGGGTTTACTTGTCAATATAATAAGCACTACGTTTTACATTGAGACACTATCTTGGATCCTTTGCTGGAATCTATTTTAATCTGTGCAATATTCGTTGTGTATTACAAGCTTTCATTGAAACAACATCCATAAAATGGAACTTATGTTTCATTTGCCTATTTGTATAATAATTTATTCAATATTATCAAATCATTACAAAAACACGAGTCAACATCAACATTAGTTCGTTTTAATTAGGAACACGTACTGTGTGGCCTATATATTTTTTGTTCTTAAGCTCTGCCCATCAATGTCATTATATCCATATATAATTGAGCCGCCACTGTGTTGCCAACTTGGCAAGGCAAAACCACAAACTTCTATGAATCTTACAAGTATCTGGACGCCGTATATAAATAGATGTGTCGCTTTCTGACAGTTGCCTACGCGGAGAGTTTCTTGCGCGGTCAGAAATTGTATTACTTATTGGAATTATAATTTGACGAAGAACATTTCAAATGTCATTTGAGAAAAATTCCACTTTATCGTCTCTCTAGCTGGCATCAGCGGCAGGGCATAGACGTTCTGGCGAAACATGGCGCGGAATGTTCTTTCAAGTTAAAAATAACCATTGAATAGAATATATACTTCGTGGCGAGCCTTTTTGTAACAAAATGAGCCCATAAACATTCAAATGTCTCCGTCCTCGTAAGACTAAGACAGCGATCGTTTTTATTAAGACCAACTGATATTATTGTGGCATCGTCGGTTCTCATAAAACACGGGCGATATGAGACTATTTTTAGTTGGTAACGATGAAAACACAATTCTAAGATGCAATTAACAGGACTGAAATTAGATCTGCGCGGGGGCGTAAAGACCGACGTGCAGTTGTATGCGAAACTAGTACGAGGTGCATGCGTATTTACAAACGGGTTGGGGAATTCGCAGCTTTATGTTGTTTCAGATAAAGGTCGATGCTTCTGCTGAACAAAATTTGTATGTTGTGCGATCTTGTCGCCCTACCACTTGACAATTACTCATCAACGCGTCGCGGCAACTTGTTTTAATGAATTATTGACGCCAAGAATACTATGGAGTCGTATGATGTATCGGACTGTTCTATGTATAATGTGGATACTTTATTATTTAATTAGCGACAAGCATCACAATTCTACATGTTGACTAACTGTTTGGCAGCGTTTTCAGTGTTTACATTGCCGAACGAACCTTGTTCTTGTAATGCCAAATAACGTTTGTTATGTCCGGCGAATGTCCTGTTGTAAAGGTTTTTTTTTCATTTGCTTGTAATCTCATCGATTCGTCTAGACATATGTACTTACTTGGCTTTCAATATGTAGGCAAATCAGTTTACTTGCCTGTTTATCTATCTATCGCAAAACCTCGTCGAAAAAAACCTTTTTAAGACTATTAATATGATTTTATTTTGCAACGTCAGTCACGAATGGTAATATTACGAAAATTTTGTTATGGCGATAGTTTTTTTCTGAATTCCCGAGCACTAGATAAAGGGGCCAGTCAAATGCACGTATTACAATTATATTCGTCTCGTGACCTTGCGACGATATGAAAATTACACAGCGTTATTGTCGCATATTACTCACAATTGTCCGGCCGGTCTATTGTGGCCGCTCGCGACCAATGCACGTTTTATGAGCATGTAGATATATTACAACGATACTAGACTACACAGGCTTAGTATAATAACTCCATAAAGGGATAGACAGTAAACTTACAGGCCCGGTGGAGTTCTTCAAGATACATCACTATCTTCATACATACCCGCCGGTTTCGAAGACTTGATTATTCCATCAGGCCAATATCTTATCTTATCCACTCATCCATCCATCAATCGACACTCGAACTAAAATTAATCAGGCGTTTTCATTTTCCGACACAATGAATTCCAATCAGACAGATTATTATGGAATACGAGTAGTGGATATGTCCAAGTGTAGTTACAAGAAGGGCCAGAAAACTGTTAGCAAATAAAAACGCAATGTCATTAGCGGCGAGTGTGACGGCGGGAGGGTCAGCAAAAAACTTATCATCGCCATTCGGTTGGTATTGAAACGCAGAATCACGCATATGGCGGAGTGGTTGCACTTTCGATTCATCTTTTTAACTCCACGCTAGCGTAAAATACGCACGACCAATCACCCTCTTATTTCGCTTTGTGCTTCGCGCAGAGTACAATGGGCGCAAAGCTAATAACTAATGTACCTATAATATTTTGCACAAATCAATAAACATGCATGTGAAAATGAAGGGTTCTTAAGCCAAAGACCTGGAAAATTTCTTTCTTTGATTTCTACATACAATAAAAAAATTATACGAGCTACTATTATTATATTGTACAACGTCGCTTGCATCCGCGCTAAAGCGACTACCACTTTTTGTTCACCTTGAACATCCTGGGTGTTCAACGTTCAAACACACACACACACGCACACACACACACACACATCGTCTCAAATACGCGCACGTGCATATATTTCCATTTACTCACGTACACAGTTCCATTACTTGTTTTTTGTCCAGAAACTTCGCTAGGATGACACGCAATGCGCTAGACAGGTGAAACTAGATCGACTGGGTTTCGTTGTTTCAAATAATATCGCTTTAGTGATGAAACCTGTCCTTTACCAGTAATAGGACAATACAAATACATGTTACGTAAATAAACGTAATCGATATAGGTAAACTATTTGTACAAATGTTATATTACCAAGCTTCAGGTAGCTTGGTTTCTTTACTTAATGTTTTCAAATGCAGCAAGCGCCAATGCGACTGCGTTATTTATGTAACAGCCCCACATCAAGTGAATAGGAAAGTTTGCATGCGACATATCTGGGACACTTATGCTGTGGATTTTTATCTAACGGAGATTGCACGGGAGACTTGAATTTGAAAATTTACTTGCAGCGCATTCTCGATTAACTGACTTGGAATCCCGACGCGTATAATCGTATCTTATAATTAAAATAATGTACATATTTACACTCTAACGATAGGTAATTTGAAACACATTTGATTGAAATTTTGTTGAAGAGTAACTAAATCTACCGATTGATGGCAATATTAGTACGTACATATATTATACGAGTACTGACCGAACATTCGCTCACATCAAATTTGTTTGTTACAGTCTGCGGATGATGACGTCACACGCACGTGTGCACCGCGCCCCACGCGTGATGTCCGCGATGCGATGTGAATGGGCTCGCTGAATATACAACCGTAAATGTATACTAATGCGTGCAAACTCGGCTCGTGTGTTTACACCTTGTGGCTACACTAATTGCATAGGTACTCATATTGTACCGAGAGAGATAATTATTTTTGTAACGCACAAAAATTTCAATGTAACATTACGATCTTCAATACAATACAAATATAGGCTATAGCCTATATGTTGCCGTTTCATCAAAGTTCAGAAAAAGTTTCATCAAAGTTCGTCCAGTAGTTTTTAGGTTAAAGCAGGACAACAGACAGACGGAGAAAAATTTTGATTAAAAATAATTTTGTTTTGGCTTGTGTTATTTGTGTGAAGACCGCTAGGGGTATTTTCTTTAGATTCTATCCAATGTACAGAACTGAACTCTTCTGCATAAAAATATAATAGTAGTATAACTTATAATAATATGTACCGTGACCGAATTGAACGGTTGGGCTGGAACGAATTCAATACACAGTTCAATCGTATGCAGATTTAAACGTGGAATGTTGATTAGCTGCTGCCGGTACGTGTGAGCAGTGACTCAATACAAACAAACATTGTTGATATGACAATAATAATATCATGGAACTGCCCATGTGATCCCAGATCAAGCAAATTCTACACTACGCTAACCAGATTGTCTTCAAATGTCTAAATGCCATTTCACGCACACAGAGACACGACAATTCATCACGCAAATATAACATCCACACTATATAATCCTCAACCCGCAGATTAGAAATCATGGTCATTAACACTTGGGTGCAATGCAAACGGCCAGTTATCGGAACAGCATTAAAAAAGTCAATAAACCAAGGATTACGCTCTCGCAAACCCACTGGCCATTGAATCATCAACGACGGTCTCATCATCCTTTGATTCGAGTATTACATCACCTCGCAGTGAACACCGTGTCGATCATTCCGGACGGTTATATCACCGTAACTAAACATTGGTTGCTATAGGCACTTTGTGTATTACGAACGACCTGTGCTTCGGGATAAAAGTACCTACATGTATCAAAAGCCTGCGTGTTGTCCTATAATCTCCCTCTATCTTTCAGTAAAAGTTCCATTGAAATCGGTTCAGAGATTGACCCGAACAAATAGAAAGACAGACAGACATTAATTTAAAAGAAGTTTGTTTGTGTTTTAGTTTCGTGTAAATAACAATAAGCATTTGAGAAAACAGTTATTCTACATTTTACATTAGATGATTAAAAATAAAGGCATCATACTGGTATTGCATATATCATAGAAGTATGTTTCATCTTCATAGTTATAGCAAATTATATCTAAATTGTTAAGTTATATAACGCACGTAGCAAGTCAGAAGTGCGTGCCGTGATTTGAACCCAGACCCCTCGGACTGGGAGGTTCCATTTCAAACCACTAGGTCTATCACTGTTCGTACTCTGTTCACTCCGTTACAGACGTACCATAGTTGTGCAATAATAATAAACACTGTGATAGCTTAGTGGTTTCAAATTCAGCCTACCACTCGGGAGGTCCGGGTTCGATCCCGGCACGCATCTCTGATTTGTTACGTGCGTTTCGTGACTAAAATTTTAATATCATTCGCTATAGCGGTGAAAGAAAACGTCGTGAGGAAACCTGGCACACCTTAGAGGTGGTATAAAGTGGGAAATAATTTGTGAGGTGCTTGAAGTCTACCAATTTGGATTCGGTCAGCGTGGTAGACTATGACCTAAATCCCTCTCACTATGAGAGGAGACCCGGTCCGGCAGTGGAGTATAAAGAGGGTCCAACACTGGGACATTTCGGGTCGGTCCCGTTGCGTCGTTTACCATTTGCAACCGAATGCGGCGGGTTAACATTGCGCGGAGTGCAAAAAAATGACATGTCCATTTACAGACACGGCGTGGGATCGATAACGGTGTCAAACAGGCGGTAATATTCCAAGGCTAATGAGGTCCGGAGCGGTAAATTACGGTGCGGTTACATTAAAACGACACGTTTTAACACCAGACAACGGCGGCAACGCTCGCCGTAATCGGCGATTCGCACCCGGTTTGACACTCGCGCCGGACCGTAAGCGAGCAATTACCGGTTGCGAGGAAATAAAATCGCGTCTCACGAATTCATTACGAGTGTTCATTTCATATTCGATTTTTTCTTTCGCGTCTCGTCATACCCGCTTAAGAGCTTTTTCGCGTTTCGAGAATAATTATCACGCGATAACCATCTAGTATGTATAACGATATTGTTCGAATGTGCTTGCCTATTTCAAATGCATTATTTCACCGAGTGTGTAATAAACACCACAATATGCAGAATACAGCGAAAAATAATTTGGTTTTTTTTTTATTGACCTTACATGATTATGACGGTGATATACATATGCTAGGTATTCGCAAATATTTATACAATTCACGCCTATTTCAAATGAGGTAGGCACACATTATATTAATCACTCATTATCAGGCAATGGGCAAAAACTGATTATTGACATTTTATGTCATTATGTCGTTATCATTTAATCGCCATAATTTTTTTCAAAACTTCATGCAAATTATACGTAATTTAAGTATTGCTGAAGTTTAATGTTAAAAAAAATCCGATTATTATACACGTTAGAACACGTTGTAAACTAAACCCCGTAAGTAAATCGGGTGAATTTTACGGCTCATGAGAACTTGTTAAAGCATATTTAAAATCTAAAACACGCGTAAACGCAAATAAAGAACGCGAGAAACGCTGTTAACTCATTGTCAAACAGAGCCGAACGAAAACGTTGCGGAAATAGGAAATTTACTCGTTAACGATTAGGTACATGTTAATTTTTCTAATGATTCACCGCACTGAGACAGCGATGGTACATCGGACACATAAATATAATCGAGATGTTCCTACGTATCATTTGGCGAATGTGAACTATTGCCATAGATGGTGTACAACTGAAATCGATACATCCAAAGTAAAGCTAAGAAAGCTATTTCTTTAAGACACGCAAAGGTAACCAACCTAAAATGCATAAGTACGAATACGTGTGCATAAAATAAGAACTGCGGTTAAAAGGTCGTACAAGAACAGAATGACGCAACACGCGAAATGAAGTAAGAAAAACGCACATTTGAGAAACTGTTTAGTTCAATGACCCGACACGTTGAAATCGTAAATCACAGACCAACCGCGTCAACATCGCCGGCCACACAATCGCGCGGAATGCTATTCAATCGACGCCGATGGAAAAGTGTGAAAAGATAGAAAAACGAAGCGCACAAATGGCCGCCGACATCAATCACGTGCGACACCTTGAAAGGCATCAGAACACTTTCACTGGCCGCGTGTCATTATCATAAATCATAAGTGTTTCGTATTAAAACCGCAGGTGAGACGCTATTGCGGCGAGATTCAAGGTCACGAGCGGACGTAGGCCCGAGACCGGCGTACAGTCGTGAGGATCAGTTGTTACGATAGGAAAGCGTTATCTTCGTGTATGTACAGTCACGTGAGTAAGTACAATAAAGAGTTCACGAAACCGTTTCGAAATGGTGTCGCAATCACAGATCTATACGAGACAATATGATAAGTAAGTACATAAAGCCTGTAGTTTCGAATATAATATGAATATGAACATATCTACATATATCACATAGCCGTGTGTGGATTTTCCCCAACTATTGCTATTATTAAAAAACCGATACAATCTGTTGTCTACGGTGACTCGAAAAAAATCGCGTCATGCAAATCGAAACACGACCACAACGATGTAAGATCGGACTTCATCTTATCTCCGCGCATATTACGTTTCGTGAAGGAGAAATTTTTCATGTTGTTGCGTAATTGTATGAATGATTCATCGACTTTAATCCGATTACCGTGAGCGCGGAGCCGAGCGGCGTACACGCGGATAAGGTGATTTAATTTCGGTAGGTGGTGCTTTTAAAAGTGTCACTTGCGTTCGAATCGTTTAGTTTTCTCATTTAAGGCTCGATAAAGCGATACGAGTTGAAACGGTATCGTGAAAGGCATATGTAAATTAATTGCTTCGAGTATCATTCTGTTTTAAAAATTGCGCGCCGATTTTTTATACTGAAGATTTTTAGTTACTATATATACGACCACTCGTAATAAAAGTTAACAGGTTCGGAAGAGAAATCCACATTTCAATCAAAATGAATAAAGTTACATACATTGCAGCATCATCAAAAATATTAATAACTAGCCGACTCCGCAAACGTTGTCTTGCCATATAAATTATTCCCGTTTTTGCAACACTCGTCATTTCTGCTCCACTCCTATCAGTGATAGCGTGATGTTATATACCTTCCTCAATAAATGGACTTTTCAACACAAAAACTATTTTTCAATTCGAACCAGTAGTTCCTGAGATTAGCGCATTCAACCAAACAAACTCTTGAGCTTTATAATATTAGTATACATAAACTGTAACACAATGTTTTAATCTTTCACACGGACTTTTTTTTGTGTTATTGAACTATGGGTTTATCTTTTTAGGAGTATATCCATTATATGTATACTATTCGTGCTTCACTTGGGAATACTCATTATATCTATACAGATTCGACATCAATTATTACAGAAATGTCAATTAGAATCACATGTGTTTAATTAATAAGCTCGGCGCGTCATTCCATTCAATTATGTATCACTGAAGAGATATTAACATACAATGATGGACATAGCGCCTCGCAAACATTAGTTCATCGCCGTAATTCCATTATTGTGAATCATCGATCTTTTACGTTTCGGCGTTGAATACAAATGGACAGAACAAAGCGAGACTCAAATGACTCATAATAATACATCAGGAAAAGTTGCCAAACTAGCGTGTTTTTATGTTTTTCTTTGATCCAATGATATACGTGAGCTGATGGTATTATTTTCAAAAAATAGATTGTTAATTTACACTTTTTTAACGATCGAATTGAGCATTGACTTATGATTACACAGCCCAGAAAATATTATAAACAATAAATAAATAAATAACTGGGGACATTTCCACACACGGCTGCCTGATCCCAAATTAGGCAATTTAATGCCTGTGTT
>DWGJ01005424.1:0-10419 GCA_018246895.1 Aspitha aspitha aspitha
CACACGGCTGTCTGATCCCAAATTAGGCAATTTAATGCTTGTGTTATGGTGACCGGACAGCTGATACACATACATATTATATGTACATACAATATAGCACTTATATAGATATTTTTTTTTATTACGACCAGACACAGAACAAACAAATGCGCTGCACATACAAATGTTTGTCCCGGATGGGAATCGGAGCCACGCGCACCGGTTTTGCAGTCAGGGTTTCTGACCACTCGACCACGAGGCCAGTCAAATCTTGAACTATTGAATATGATATGAAATTGCAATGTTGTCAGTTGAAGCTACCTGTGCACGATGCTGGGCAATATCATGGCCTTGTACCAGAGCACGCCGGGGTACTCCTGCTGCACGCAGAGCTCCGGCACGAAGATCTCCGCGAAGCCCTTGGGCCGCGCGTCGCCAACGGCGATCGATATCAGCTTTCTGTGCTTGTCCGACAATGCGTTGATGGTGGCGGCTCGCGGCATCAAGCAGTTCATGCGGGTGCTTATATTTTGCACCTACGAAATACATGAATGTATGTTTACTGAAAATATTCAATATAATTTGTTTTTACGTTTATCCATCGGTAGGAATTTTATTCATTTCAACTGACATTATGTTGATACTTTTAAAATTTTTATGTGTAACACGGGCCAAGTGACAGGCGTAGCTAATAAACAATTAGAATTATTCTATTTTAAATATCTTATTTAAATGTGTTTTCTTACTTAAATGATTTCAAATATGTTACTTCAATATACATACATACAATATACATATTAATTTTAGTGTAATAAAAAACAGTAATTATATTTCTAATTGCATTTCTTAAATTTGTACGCCGTAAAAGGCAAAATATGGATTGAACTAAGAATTATATAGATTCTTTTAATGTACCCATATTTCTGCAAATAACTTCTTCGTCTGTCTTTATTTGTTTAACATTTAGCTTTATTTCAAAGTTAAAACAGTCGGTATATAACAAGCATACCTCGAGCAGAGGCTGCTGCTTGCTGCCCAGAATTTTGAGATTGTACTTAGTCTCGTAGTACATTTCAAAAGTGGGAAAAGCGTCGCTGAAGTGCGACAGAGGCGTCATATACTCGAGCACGTTCGATACAATATACCTGCAACAAATGTAATGAAAAGTTCATAGTTAGAATACTATGTGAGATACAAGTGAAATATTAGGAGCTTTTCCGCCGCAAAAAAAAACCCGCAGTGCCACGGAGTCAGACATTTCCGTGCCTTCGAGAGTACGGGCCATTGGTTTCAAGGTCACTGAGCTGTAAACGGTCCAAATACAGAACTTTGACACTATCTCCCAGAACTGTGACGGACAGTTGGTCCCAAATTTGGTACTGAATGCCCTCGAGGCTAACAATAACCACACCTATCACTGAGAATTCCGCCGCGATACCAGGGCGTTACGACGGAATATTTGTAATTTTCTTGAGTGACGTTTAATGAAGTTCGCTCCTGCAACAAACAAATTAGAGCACATTAATTGTTGCTGCAATCCATGAATACGTGTAATGCGTGTACAAGCATTGTAGTGAGTTCCTTTATTTCCTCACTTCCGCCGACGGCATTTCCGTTCCTCTGACTTCCTTGTATCTCTGGATAGTGTCCCAATCGATATCGTAGCCGTCTTGGTGCGTCACGGGAACCACGTACAATCCATTAACGGTGCCGTCGAAAACGACGAACTTCTTAGCCACACCCAAAACTTGATCAAATACGAAGAAATGAAACCTAAAAATATAGATTATTGAAGCATTATTGAAAAATACAAATATATCAATTATGCAACAAAAAAAGTGTACCTACAATGCAAACTTACGTATTGGATAATGTGTACTAATTGTATGTAGTCATATGCAAATTTTAATTACTCTGCACAAAATTATTGACTTCTATTGCCGCTTTCTATTTCCATTAATTAAAACGTGTGCTCAGGCTATTGATCAGTGGTTCTAGGAAGAACGAGTAACAATTGTCTGTAATATTTATTCAGTATTCTATCACCCGGGATTGAACTGTGTGGGATTTTTATGAACACATTCATGAATAAGTGTTGATGTTTCGAAATATTTTCTATAAAATATAAATTTATTTTCCATTTATGTAATCCTCGCTGTGTTTGTGTTCGTTTTGTAACTTACTGTTTAACCAGGTTGAACACGGCTTGATTTAAAGGAATCACGGCATAATTCAGTTCGATTGTAGTGATCACTTCTCCAACCGTCAAAAACATAGGAAAACTGCAAATCTTGGGTAAAGGCTTCGTAGTCAAGAGGCCGTAGCCTTCGTTTCTTTTGAGTAAATCGTACAGAGCGCTCTCACGAGGCTCCGTCGGCCGAGGGAAAGCTGGTTTCAATTTAATTATATGAAGCACGAAAGGTTGATCGCCCGACCAACTCTTACGGGCGTTAAGGCACGCTGGAAACTAAGAAACGATTCAATCTGTTAATATAATACATTGGGCGACTGTGAACTGACAGCTATAACACTACCGTTACCACTATTCTAGATCTGTATGTCGGAATAAATATTTCTTTATATCTGAGTATCGTTAAGTTACATTGTATGTATTAAGGCGTGCTTTACAAACGTACTTCTTTCTTATGCTTTCGCACGAAGTGTTTGGTGCCGGCTTTAGGCAATTTCGGGTCTTCAATTTCATCCCAAGGCCAATTAGGGAAACAGGCCTTTATGCAAGGTTGTTCAAAGTCGACGTTCCTATAACAATGATAATATTATTTTTAATTTACAATAATCTTCACTGCCATTATCATTAAATAAATTCCGTAATATGTTGTAAACAAACATCTACCTATACTAATATTATAAAGCTTTGAAGCTTTGAAGAGTTTGGTTGAACGCGCGAATCTCAGGAACTACTGGTGCGAATTGAAAAAATATCTTTAAGCTGAATAGTCCTTTATTGAGGAAGATTATAGGCTTATAGGCTATACAACATCACGCTATGACTAATAGGAGTGGAGCAGCAATGGCAAATGATGCAAAATCGGAAAATATTGATTTCCACGCAGGCGAAGCCGCGAGCACAGCTAGTTTACAATAAACGTCAATAACAGTGATACGTATGTGAGTGCAATAAAGATCTCAAATATCCACAACGGTTTATTTCATTAATATATTATTGAATATCGCTAGAAAACATTGTAAACAAATCTACACAAATAAAAGTTTTCCATAATGTTCTAAGGCAAGGATGAGCAACACGCGGCGTGACAAGCATTTCTAAAATTGATGTTATTTTAACGACGTTCTCCCATCAATATATTGTAATAAAATTATAATAAAATGGTAGTACATACTAAAGCGAAACAACCTTTTGTGACGAATTACTCAATTGTCGGCGACTTGATCAAACATGCAATACGAAATTAATAAGTGTTACTTTATGAGTGGCCCACCAATAAATTTTAAAATATAAACTGGCCCGTTGATTACAAATATTGCTCACCCCTGTTCTAAGGTATGTGAAGGGTTCCGTGCGGCACTTGGCCAGCGTGGCTGACCAGGGCTTTAAATGTGGTGAGAATGGGACAATGAAATGTATGCAACCAAGAAAGCACCGTTTGAGAAGATCGAGATTCGTGATCACCTTTTATGGACCGTGCACGCGTCTGTAGTGTGACCAAATTAGTTTCACAGATGATGTTTACTGAAAAACTTACGCGTATTGTTTAGGCAACAATGTGACGGGATCCAATTCTCCCATCTTGTGAAGTTTGATGCATGCGTTCAAAGCAGCAGACCGCTTCGCGGTTTTTAGCTGCACGTGAGGTGAGCCCTGGAACAATTTATCGACGGTTACAATACTTAAATTACTATGTTTGAATCTCCCGCGCAATTATCGCACATATTCTTTATAATCTATCGGAGTTATATTATTTCCATATATTGCAACTTGTATGCAAAATTCGGTTACAGTTCATCTTGGAAACAATGCGAGATAACCCTAAGTTACCGGTATCGCCTAAAGCCCTAAATGAACAAAGTCAATATTCACCTGAATGGTCTCCTTCACGGGACATGAAATGGGCATTACGATGCTTATGACGTTCTTCTCATTTTTTTTTTCCAGAAGCCACATGGCGGTGATGAAGCTGAACTGATCTCTTGGCAACGTCGCAAAGTAACGATTCAGAAGACTTATAGCCGACGACGACGACAGCTGATCTGAAATTGTAGTTGTCATTTAATACGACATGGTCCTAACGGTTCAAAGTGATCCTTCAAAACATGTCTCGGCTGATAGAGATAGCGAATTGTGTCCGTCCGTCCGCGGCCGCTGACACGTGTGAAAATTCATGTTGATCAAAATTGGAATTAATACCTTACAATATCTAATGTATGTATTAAGATAACTAATTCACAATAAAAAAATGAAGTTTAAGATTCGATCTCATTGAATAATCGAGTAATGATCAGAAGCCAGTAAGACTCCGGGACACACGATGAAATAAAGAATGTACTACATTTGAACCGAAATACATTGAAGTAAATCGTTTCTATGGTTTCGGCTAAAAATTGGACTTCGGACGGACACTAATAGTGATGTGACTATGGTTTTTGAGATTTTATGCAATTAACGGTCTCAAGCGTAGCTACAATTAATACTATCTGCCGATTAGTTGGGATCACTTACTGCCGTATTCAGTCACGTATGGCGGTATCTCGTCCTCGCCGTACAAGGTTTCCTGAATGTCCTCCTCCGAAGGCGCTGCACGCTCGTTCGTTTTGCCAACCAACAACTGTCACCAAATAAATATAGTAATTTAAATATTACACGTAAATATATGATTGCCACCATTCCAATGAATAAATGTTGTTCTTTCTAGCTGCGGTGTAGAGGCATCTATAATTTCAAAATATTATACATTTTACAATCTGAACACTTAGAAATTTGAATTACGAGAGCCCTGATTCCTAGAAATGCGTAAGCTGTGGCCTAGGAGTAAGTTCCTTCCTAAAGGTACTATAAATCCCAAATAATGTTGGAGTATTTAATTTACCAATTATTATTTATTGTCGACACATAATTAAATTAAAATTAAACATGTACTTTATACACTTACTGTATAAACGAATTGTTCAAGATTTCGAAAGTTAGCATATTGAGTTGCAAACTTCCCCCTGTTATCCTCGCCGATTAGAATCACGTAACTAGCCTCTTGACTCCTCGCGCGCCCTGCAAAGGGCACCGTCGGAGGTGTGAAGGGGTCTTTATATTTTTATGCATATAGTGTAGAAATTCCGAGCATATCGTATGCAATCTCGTAATTTTTCTGAGTAAAATGAGGAGAATCTATCGCAATATAAAAATCCACGCGGTACAAAAATTTACGGCGGTATACTATGAAGTTATCACATAAATTACATCTCGCAAAAATAGATAATCGATCAATCGGTACGCACCGGGAGCGGGTCGCTAGTCGAGTATAAAATAATGGCAGCACTGGCGGCACTATACAATACTAACCTTTGCTTTGTATGTATGATCTGTACTCCATCGGTGGATCGTACCGCAAGACCAGTAAACATTGAGGGATGTCCACACCCTCTTCTATGACAGATGTAGATATTAAACAGTTCAGATCCCTGGAATGAAGCTTCTTGTAGTATATTTTATAAATGAAGAATTACAACGGTAGGGCAACATTGACTTGATTATACAGGTGCCTGTCTGCTATGAGTGGGAAAAATATAGTTTCATTTAAAAGTATGAATTTTGGGATCTTGAAATTATTAATTCAGCAAAATTATTAGCAATGACCTACTTGTTTCTGAACTTCAAAAGCGCTTGCTGGCTTTGCTTTTTCGTGTAATGATTCTCTCTGGTGTTATTGAAGGGGTTTACGTTAAAACCCACAATAAAATCATGTTTTAGAAATCCGAATTCTGTCGGATTCGTTTTCTTAACCTCATTCAAGATGTTGTATACGATCTTTGAAGTAAATCTCTGTCTAGTGAATATTATCGCCGATAGCGGATTTCTTTTTGTGTTGACCTGTAACTTTGCTGAAAGAAAACTTATTATAAGCGTTACTATATATAGGATGTTATTAATAAACTGTCGCAGGCTACATTAAAATTATTTTAGTTGGCGGGACGTAGCTACCGCCGCACGTGGGTGAACTCCACTCTCCGTAAAGAACCAACACCATTTGGTGACTCCTCTCATCTTCTGTGCCATATGTGCTCAGAAGAAGACACAGTTCTGTCATTCGGATACAAAAGTATAATAATTGATTAAATATCACTTCTGGCTTTCACTGTCCTACAAGTATTAAGTAGAAAAAGCTGTTAGTATAGCTTTACCATCTGGGTCCTTAATGATAGTGGGATTGTACTCTTTCAGAATGTTAATTAACTGTATAATACGCGGCGATGAATGTTTTATAATCTTCATATATCCAGTTTCGTTTTCCATCGCTCGAAGCAAAATCATTCTCGCTCTGAAATAAATTTCAAAACAACACACATCATTAAAATAATCGATTATCATGTTTTAATTAATTTTAGACTGGTCACTAAAAAAATTTCGATTGGATTATAATATTGTATTTATCTCGTACTAGATGTGTTCGCCGCTTCGCCCGCGTGGAAATCAATATGTCACAAAGTTTTTCCTATGATAATTTACTATATCCTATAATTCTAGGATAAAAAGTAGCCTATATGTTGCTCCACACCCTCCTGTATCTTCCAGTAGAAAGCGCTGGCTCGCGGAGTAATATTTTTACTAAGACAATTTTGAGATTAAATAAGATATAAATGGCGAAGCTAACGATTTATTTAAATAAGGACTAATACTGAACAGAAAAGTATAGCCTCGAAAATAACGTAATATTTTTAATGGAAATTTTGGATACATAAGTAGTTATTGTGAGTTATATGCTATCGCGGATTTTTCTGTAGGTTTTTTATTGATCCAGGATTCTCTAGTACATTACTTTAGCGTATCTCTGCAGCGCATACAAGGAAAGCTCACAAAACAGAAATATTTTTCCGTTACTGCAACATTTATCATTGTTGCCCCACTCCTATTAGTCATGATGTGATGTTATATAGCCTATAGCTATAACTATTCAACACAAAAAGAATTTTCCAATTTGAACTAATAGTTCGTGAGATTAGCGCGTTCAACCAAACAAACTCTTCAGCTTTATAATATTAAGTATAGATACCATTTAACATCTACTCACTCGACACAGTGTGTTATAGAACAGGTGTACAGGATTTCCTCCTCCTTGCTCATCGCTTTACGTTTCAGCCGCTCCAATAATATTATGTACGCGAGAATTGTCAGCGAGCCCCCAAATACACCCATCTCTTCTATGTGTGTTATCATTGATTCTATCATATTGTATACTGCCTTAACAATCTGAAAATCGATTGATCAAAATATAATCTATCAATAATGAAAAGAATATAAACAAATTAATATTAAAAGAATTTTTTAATGTGACGTTGTATTATTGTGTTTTCCTTAGCTAGCACTTAGTACAGAAACAGAGAGACTGCCATCTTGCATGATCCACCATATTGGAATTAGAATGAAGTCACGTAGCTAAGAATGCATTGTTATCCTGAATAAGCGTGTATACTAAATTTCAGTTCAATCGGTTAAAGATAACTGGTCCAAAATTCAGTTGCAAGATTCCGCCCAGGAAAAACATGACATGCTATACATTGCAAGTTAATAAAAAGCTTGTAAAAAATATGAGCCGTTCAAAATATCATAATATATGTTTACAACGTTATACATTTTACAGCTCAATTATGAGTTTTTACTTAACGAATCTTATTAAAAAATAGAATAAATCACACAGCGCATGCGTATGAATCGGTGACGGATGAATGTTTAGAGCTGATTGGGAACCACTGCGACGCGGTCTGAGCGAGAACGATAATGAGAAGCTATTGAAATTTTATAAGTCACTAACATCGAATAAAACCTATTAAACGCTAAAAATTTTAAAACATAATAGACTTTTCACTTCTGAAAAGCACTTTTTACATTTGAATATCACATAGCAAAACTATTATTACAGTAAAAAAAAATTATTTTTTATTATGCATGTTAAATTATACAGTTCTTTTAAAGACGGATCTCATTGGCGCTTGTACAAATATAAAGGATAAAATCGCTCGCCATCCGTAGTTTATCAAATGTCAAAGATCGATCACCGTTCTACGACTAATATGTAGAAACAGCCGTACTCCCACCAGTCCCCATTGAAACAGCAGTATCCCGAATGACCGGTAATACTATAAGATAATACCGGGACTATCCGCTTGGTAGACGACCATCTGCGGTGTATTGTATGCCTTTACCACTTAGAAGTGTAAAAAACTTACCTTTTTTGGGTCGCTTGTAATATTTCTTTGACTTGGTTTCAAGTTGATACCCTGTGTTTGGGCCACAGGCAACTTGACGGACATAACTAGCTTTTGCAATTCAACCAGCAAAGCTATGGCTTCCAAGGTTGCCGCAGTTTTGGGCGATAATTTATAATAATGCACTGTCTCAACGGGATTCGTAGAATATCTGAAAAAACAGTTCAATTCGTACTGCATTACAACACAAAAACGTGATTTAAATAAATGATAAAATTATGAAACAGATTTATACAGTGTGTGAACGGTAAGGTTTAGAGAATCTTGGAGACATACGAAACGCCAAATCAGAAGAAACTGCAATAAACGAGTGCGTTTGACAATTTTAATGTAACCATTAAATTTAATTTTTGATATTTACATACATACACACCTATCACGTAAAATGTAAAATTGACATATTGTATATAGCACGTTTTAGGTTACTCATACAAGTAAAAATAAAATAAATACCCAGTTTGCGTATAGAATTCTTACTACACTTATAAGATCTAAAAGCTAATGATCTTGCATGGCTAAACCGATTATGATGAAACATATCTAAGAAGAACAACCATTATAAGATACGAATAAATTAATAGTCTAAAAATAATGTAAGCACCAAATACTTTCAAAAACGTCATTAAAGAGCATATTTGTTCATATTGCGTTTTTAATCGCACCATATAACCATTCGCGATATCTAAGCTGACCGTTATTAAATAAAAGGTCAGGAAAGGATATTAATTAACACATTACGTTAAAACTTCTCCCAGATCGTTGACGGTAGCAATCGTCGCATGAAATGTTGTTTCCAAATCACGGAGCGTGTCCATCACTTTATTCAATTTTACATTACAATTAAGAAGTGTGGCGGTTAAACCTGAAAAGTTAGTTTAAATCTTTCAAAAATGTAGAACATTTATGTATTAATCTAAAAGATTGTTTGGTTACGTTATATTGGTTAAATTAAAAAAAATATTTTTGTATTATTATGTATTATTATGATGGGTTATAAGCCATAGATCACAAAATAAGGAAGACATGTCATTTCTTCAATATGATGTAATATGATATAAATAAACATCAATGTTTATGACTTATAGTACTGTTTCAGAATGATAATTTATGGTAAATAATGACAATACAATTTAATTAAGGAAATATGTACTCTGGTTACCTATAACACAAGTTTATTCTTAATGTGAGAGAGAAGCACCAGAGCTCCAACTAAAGCAACACGTAACGTTGATCATTGTTTCGATACGGTTAATGTGTGGAGGAGTGGAGCAGTAACGACAAATGTTGCAAAAACGGGATAACATTGATGTCCACGGGGGCGAAAACGCGAGCACAGATGCAGTTTACCTTAATTTTCTGATCCTTCAGATGGTTTTAATGTTTAAACAAAAGCAACATAAAAGATTGTGATAAATAAATAATATGAGATAAAAGTAACGATAACCATAAATGTTTCATGAAATCCCTAATTCGCGGAATATTAAAACAGTTGCGATAATATCAAGATGACGCCAGAGTAGCCCTTTGTATTAAAAAAAGCAACCATTTTCAATGATTAATTATATATGTAGCTTAAAACACGTAACAAGCTTGTTTCCATTCGCGCTTGCCACTCCCCCTTACCGTATCTCCCTTATTCTCAGTTCTATGTTATATGCTCACATCACACTGCGACTTATAGGAAGGCTAAAATAGAGAATATTAGTTTATATGAAAGTAATTGCCTTATTATTGTTATTGTACACAAAAGTACCTATATCACTCCTTTTAAAAACCAAGGAGATCATTTTTTGTATGAATGTAGTTCATTTTTGAGGTTAGAAATATAATAAATAGGTAATATATATATGTAATATTGTAAGTTTTGTAACGTCCTAATTTGTAAATTTTGTATAAAAGATAAATGTAAAAAAACCGGCCAAGTGCGAGTCGGACTCGCGCACGAAGGGTTCCGTACTATCATAATATGTAAAGATAATAATATAA
>DWGJ01005425.1:0-10418 GCA_018246895.1 Aspitha aspitha aspitha
TGGTCGAGTGGTTAGAGACCCTGACTGCAAAACCGGAGGTCGTGGGTTCGATTCCCACCCAGGACAAACATTTGTTTATCCTGTGTCTGGACGTAATAAAATATCTATATAAGTATTATATCGTATGTATATATGTATGTTTATCAGCTGTCCGGTCATCATAACACACTCATTAAATTGCCTAATTTGGGATCAGATCGCCGTGTGTGGAATTGTCCTCAGTTATTAATTTATTTAGTTTCGCGTAAGACATCTAACGCGTGGAATGGAGTGATAGCCACTATTTGTCGGGTTGCGTGGAGAACCTTGAACGGTATAGTTTCACTCGCAGCGGTAAACAATATAAACTAGTAACTAACGTTGCAACCAACAATTTGGAACTACCTCCCGGTGCCGGTGCGGACAAAATTCGTTATTTGAAATCCTTTTTCAAATTAATTTACGCTGATTATTATTCAGACGTGCTACCTGTATGACTGCATTAAAAAGTAGTTTTAATTGCATATGGCCAAGGATTGCAGCGGTTAATTCTACCGCTGTATTGTTCAAAAGGACAAAAGACACTACAGAGGTCTTCGTATTGATCTGACTTACATCAATAATGGTTCCTGCTTAACTGCCATGTGTCAATGTGTCAATGCTCACAGACTATTAACTGCATTACACTACAGGCTACTCCTTCCACTTTCACATTACGATAAACCTTTCTAAACATATTTTTTAAGGATCAATCGTGATACCTACTTCACCTACATAAGCAGTTTATAATAGCAGCTTTACAACATGACGCAAGGCTGTTGTTTGACACATGACATAATTGAGTGTAACCTGTTTACCTGGGGTCCTTACTATCACATCTCAGATTTCTATACAAACCAAATCCTACGTGTGACATGTGTATTACAACTATGTTAAATTCAAATTTCGAGAGCATCACATTAAGTTGGGCACAGTTTTGATTCTTTATTTAAAATTGGGTAGGATATGATCAAGGTCAGATGCTGCAATGCTAATAGGGACCTGTGTGGTGGTATTGAAGTTTAGACGTCCCCTACGATTATAATCAGTCACAGACACTTGTATTAGTTACACTTATGCAACATGACGCATAATCAATATGTTCTTTTCCCCGGAAATTCGCCATTACGATGGTAAAACGTGGAAGAAAGTAGTCAATTACGTGAAAGCCATTTCCGTGCTGTTGAGTAAGGTTCTGTTGAAGCTTACTCATTTCATTTTACTCTTCACCTGCTTTTATCTTCTTCGTTGGCTTGAAAAATCAGGGCCATACGAGTATCTCTGTTCTCACAAATTGGTTTTTTTTAACCGGTCCGCGATAAGTTCACGGCTTCATTCTCATAAGAAAAGCAATAACAATACCTGTCATCATCATACTGTTAGCTCTTAATTATGTAGTTCATTAGTATTCTATTTAATGAATGAGAAGCCCGTGAGAGTAACGGGATTCGTTAAATCAGCGTGAGTGTCGACCGCCACAATTGAAGACTGTTAAGATACCTCTAATTTCCTGTTCATGCCTACTATATATTGTGATGTTTTCTGTGACATTTTTACGCCCTATCATTTAGTTCTTTGTCAAATGTTTCAGTCATTTCATTGTCGATTACACGAATGACCGTGACTTATTGTTCGGCTGTATGTACATTGTTCTCTATCTTCATGTTGTACAAAGAATATAGCTCCAAACGGCTAGTTACAGAGTGCTTTATGATCCATGCTTGCAAAACTAATAAAAATTGTTTGCGTATTGAACGTACGAGTAGCAATCGAACGTGCAACAGTCAAGAATGGCCGCTACTGCCCATGACTTGGTTATTGTTGTGGGTACTAGTTTGGCATTGGCAATGATTTACAATTTGCTTGAAGTAACCCACATTACTTACATGAGTTACATTGATCTAAGTTTTTCCTTTATTCTCCTGTATTCAATGTTGACATCAGCTCAATACCACTCAAATAAATTAGGCAAGAGATGTGCGCTGATCGTGTGTCTAAGATCCGACATTTTACCTATTACGACTATAACACAACTTAATCTGTTTAAATCTCTTCTGCAATATAAACTAATTGTTTCGTCGTGTTATTTAAAATTCGTGAAACACTGTTAAGAAAGAAGACGGATTCTCGTGGATACAGACATTTCCCACAGAAAGATGCGATGCCTGACAATATTAGCTGTTAATGGCTGCATGTCGTGTGAGTGTCGTAGAGTCATGAGTGTAAGGACGGCTTGCAACACGACCCGCGCCGATTGCTCAATTGCTCGCAAACATCTTTGTTAACGGATCTTTATCTATCTGCATCGGTGGCCTGGTTGATATTTTAAAACGAGTCTTTGCTTACAATGGAGAATTAGGCATGTAGAAAAACTGAATGATGAGAGAAAAACGAAATAGCTTTATTTATAAAGCGAGTATGCATGGTAGAGTCGCAACAGAGACGCCGCAACCTTAGTAAAACTAACAACCAACTGAAACGATAAGGATGAGTGGAGAAAAAAGAAAAAAAAAACAATAATAGCTACAGAATTGCAAAAACTAACTGAAAATAAAAAAGGCACGGACAGCAAGACTTTGGAGTTACAAATATAAACAATAAAATAATGGTAGATACGCAAGAGATAGAAGCAAAGGTATTTATAGTGAAATCGGAGATGTCTTTACCAAAAGCTATGACAAAAGTACCTTTAATAGTCGAACCGTAGGCAGGCCTGAGAGCGAGTGTCCACCAAAAGAGGGAAGATGAGAGACCTATACTTATCTTTGTTTAATCAGAGCAAAAAAGAGAGATAGCCTTATATGCTTTCTTTTTTCGATGGGACACATGTCAGGTTAGCTTTCCCGCTCTAGTGTAATATCTAGTAATTATCTGACGGCAGGTGAGCTACCTCAACGGTGCAGTACATAGAGTAAGCAGTAAGTTAATATCGTCAAAGTGCAGAACTGATGTGAACACAATGTGAATCCAAACAACCGTTTTGGAGGTGAAATATAAACAGTTTGTGGGAACGACACTGTATTGTTCTAGCGCTAACGGGCCTTGCATTGTAGTGTTTTGTTTTTATGTCAACAAGTAGATATAAGAAACGGGTACGCAGCCCACACTACAAGTATAAAAGTAACTGCAGAGTTGTTGCATAATTGTACCCAAGAGTCCTCTTCAGCTGCACTATTCGACAGGCCTCGTGGTCGAGTTGTTAGAGACTGACTGCAAACCGGAGACCATGGTTTCGATTCCCATCCAGAACAAATTTGTGTAATGCATCTATAATATAGAGACCCTGAATAGCTTCCAGTTTTCATTGCATATAAAATGATATTAGTTAATGAAAGCAAAGTACTAGATTATAATGTAGCAGCAGTTCAAAGATAGGGAGGTGACTAAATTAAATGCCGATGCTTAAATTCACCGACAGAACGATCGCAAAACAAGGTGGCTTCTATAAGAGGTATTAATGAATTTACATATACAGGTGAGCATGACTTAACCCGTAAGCACAATTCTACATTCAAAGTTATCTTTCCAGTCTTTTGTTTTAGTCAACAGAACTGCTGGACAAAAAATTGCTACCCATAATTTCAAAAACTACTGGATTATTCATCAGGTTATAATATGCACTCATTTTTTCTGTCGGTTGTGGATGAGATCCGATCGTGTGCTGAGATGTAAGTAATCCGACTATGAGTGAGAGGTCATTCATCTGGTAGTTTCTCACTGCTGCTCCACAATCGTATCTATCTGTATTGTTTTGCGTAGAAAATGATATGTATTGGGCCACTTAACCTACTTTTTATTAACTAGTGTTGTAACAGCAGTGAAGCCTGCTGCCGTCGGCTCTACCTACCTACCTACCATTATCGTAGTTACCAGTGTTCATTTGACAACAAATACATCCTAAGACGACAACAGTTATGAGAGTGTTTGTGTTTTGCATAAAGCATTAATTATTAATGTATTGACTATCAAGGATTATTCATCTTACTGCCGTGTTGGTCCAGGAATTAACGACCCTGACTGCTGAACGTGATGTTCTGACAAATATTTTGACTATGCAACAAATAAATAACAGAAATGTTCATTTGAACTTGTAATTTTTATTTCATTTCAGACTGTTCAACCGCCGGCGAATTCCTCGGGCGTCGGCATATGGGCCCTCACTCTGCTGCATCTATCCTGGTCTATGTTAAGGCTCTTCCGTTTACATGCTATATCCTTTTCCAGTTCGCCTCTATATTTCATCAATTCGGATCTCGTTGTCTCGGCCTGTCTCAGATTGTTATTCAAAGACTCAGCAGTTTCCTTAATGAATTTGGACTCAGCCATCAAACCGTATTGGGCTTCATCTCTACAGTTTTCGACGCCGGGACGATCGTAATTTCTTGCGTGAAGTCTTGTCATCACTAGTTTAGCTCTCTCATCAATTTTTCTCAAAGACTCCTTTAGATAATCGATCAGATTTTCAATGTCAGCTGTCTTTTGTAAATTTTCCTTTAAAGTTTCTTCCAGCTTTGCACAAAGCTCCTCGGTAGCAGCAACCGTTTCGGCTAATGCGGCGTTCGTTCTATCAGCTTGTAACTTCATATCCTGACTTCCATTTATTATATTAGTCATCAAATCTGCTCGTAATTCGACAGACTTATGCCTAACTTCTTCACAGTTTCTTATGCTTTCCGAACAAAAGTGATTCCAATACTCCAAAGTTGTGGCATTTTCTGGCCAACGCGCTACCCCAGGATGAGAAATATTCAGATTTGATTGAGGCGTCAAGCTTAGATTACGCTTATCTACTATCGAGGAAGCCATTTTGTCACTCCAATCGAATTCCATGCTGACTTTAGCTGCTTTATTCATAGCCATTTGTTCTTCAACTTTTGCTAATGTGCTCATAAATACTCGTCGTATTTCCCCTACAATTGCTACTTCTTTCACCAGTTCTTGTTCTGCTTCATCTCTAACTAAGTCAGGTTCATATCGGTTGGTTCGCAGCTCCAAGCATTCCCTGGAGATCGCTTCCGGCATCATCAATATTCGACAAGCTCCTTTTAATTTCGCTCTATCCATATCTAAAGTATCTATTTCTTCGGTAATTGCGTGCAATGTTTTCTCTACTTCTTTTTTCCAATACGACAAATCCTTGATTCTTTTATCCAAATTCCGATTAGTGTCATTCAGTTTAGTGTCCATATTTTTAAAAGCTTGTTCAATATCTTGTTTAATCTGGGCTTCCAACGCTTTAGCCTTGTTTGTGGCTCGCGGAGTTAGCGTGTACTCATTGTTCCTTCGCCAATCGCCAATGGAATATCTGGTGATAGAATATTTATCGACCACTGGCCGAACACCGGTGGTTCCTGCTTGAGGCGTCCAATCGAGGTGGCCCGGCGCCCACGGTCCTATCGGTCCCATGCCGAGGATGTCGCCACTTGTAGTATCCGTGGGCTGAGGAAGATATCTGGGAGGAGCATCGGGCGGATATACCTTAGGTTCCGGCGGCTTGATAACACCCGGCACATAGGGACCTGCATAGGGATTTTCATTGACCCTCGTCATCCCGGCCTCCAGATAATTCTTCGACTGCTCCTCATTTTTAGTCGTAGGACAAATGTGTGGACAAGTAAATTTGCTTGAATCGGTAGCCATTGTAATCTATACACATTTATTTTGTTAATTTGATGTAAAATAAACCATTAAATTGTTGTATATTGTTAAATAAAAAATATAAACTAATGTCTACCTAACTAATGATATGAAATGTCAATGTCGGGTACGTTCCATACTATTGCATATTAATCCGGTGTTAGAGGCCAGGCTTATTTCCATAACTAAGAGGTTGTTTTAAATATCAATAAATTAGGTTTGTAAATAATCAATTTCCTATCCTTATTGAACTACTCTTAGAATCAACGGGTATCTATACAAATAAGTTATATGTGTTTTGGACAGGCAGTTCATTTTATTTCTCACACAAGTTACCAACTAAAGTATTGAAATACTCTACGTAAAGAGTACGAATACATAATGATACATCTCCTGATGTATACGCTGAATATAAAATTAACAATAAGGCTGCGATTAGCAACACGCGATGGTATCACGATGCCGTGTTTCTCATGGCTCCTTCAAAGGTCAATCATTGAGCGGATGTTGGAGATTGGTTCACGTCACACCAACATACCTTTGCCTAACATTCCTCCAAGAATGTAGTTTTTCTTGTATCTGATTACAATAACACCTTTTTATAACGTAGGTCGGGCACGAGCGCGATTCTGCTAGAGCACAAATAAATATTACAACAAAGGAATATTGAAACGTCGGAAATTCCATATAAAGTGAACTAATTTTAATGGTGATAATAATAATAGTTTATTTATATGCATGATAATAACAGTTTCATTTAATTTATAATAATAATGACTTTTGCAATGAAAACCATTTAAACGTTGGTACTACCTGGTTCACGTGAAAATTGGGTCTAGATTTTTCTATTGTTTTCGTTTCGAAATATCCTACAACTAACGCTTACCTTACCATAATCTAGATCATATAACATGGCGCTGCTGGCTCAGAACAATGCGGCAATATAAGCGGGCAACGTTGACCCGTGAGACATCACTGACGGCTGTATTGTTTTTGCTACGACTACACTCACTACTGACTACTATGACCTTACTCCACCTTTTACCAACAATATAAAGTACCGTTGACAACTATATAGCCAACGACCTTTCCTCCCAAATAGCATTTTTGTATTTCCCCATTGGTAAACGCACAGGACTTGCTTGACGGATTCTTTAAATCGATAAAGAGGCTGAGAAATAATGTTCTTCGGAACGATTTCTTCTTATAATTAGTTTATTTTACCAACGTCATATACAATAACAATCCAAAGATGTGGAGGCGATACCTTATCCACCGATGAATTTCATCGACTTGTTACCTATATTCATGGATAGTTATGGAATTCTAATTATCGTATTTTTTCAATAGTTTTGTATTGAAAAAAGAAATTATAAGATAGAAAATCTTATCTTATACCATTACACCGGGTTCTCAAAGAGATAGGCAGAGTGGACAAATATCTTCTTCTAGACTTCCAGACTCCCCTATCAACTATCGACTTATTTGTACTTGGTTCGCTGCATCCATGAAAAAAATTATAGCAGTTTATTTTAGCGATGTTTATCTAAATTTTCATGGCAATCTTATTTAATCAACGTTGTGTAACACGCTGCGTGGAGATGCGCGACACTAATGTCTAACGTCGTCGAGATTGAAGAGTGAAAGGTACTTAACGGCCATAAAGTGTGGTTTGTCGAGATTTCTCTGCGATAATGGAAATTGGTTTAGCGGATACGAGTTATTAGTTAACTAGGCTTGGAAAAATATATTTCTCTACTAACGAGGTGTCGCATTTGCTTGGATTGATAATCTTTATTTGATAAACAGGCCAATTAGATTATGAACAGTGAAAAACAAGTAGAAAGCTTGAAAAGTATATATTCAGGATTTTAAATCAAATAGAAAAAAGAGTTAGTATAAAAAAAACTAATCTTAAGAGGAATGTGAAAAGATATATTAATAACCGGCCAGTTCCGATGCAGAAGGATAGTGGGAGCGAACCATTCCACATCTCTCTCTATCGATATTGAGAGTTTTTCTCTTGGAAGCGATATCCCTTTCCAGGATAATTCTCTTCTTCAGCAAATCTTGTCTTACTCTTTCTGCGTTGTTTAATTGACCAAGGAGCGAAGTAACGGTTTCATGAATTTTCTTAACTTCCTCTATCAGACCTAAATGCGGTTGGTCTCTAACACTCTCACCGTGCGGTCTCCAATTATTTCTATTATCAAGTCTGGTTTGTGCTAGTTTCATAGCTGCGTCCATTTTCCTGATAGAAGCCTTAAGGTCATCGATCAGGTGTTCCATGTCAGCTATTCGTTGCAGTGTGTTCCTCAATGTTTCTTCTAACTTAGTACACAACTCTTGTGTTATAGCGACCGTTTCAGCTAACGCGATGTCGGTTCTGTCTGCCTGATTCCGTAGTTTCCTTCCCCCGTTCACAAGAATAGCATTCAAACTACCTCGTAGATCTGCCGATTTTTGCCTAGCCGCTTCGCAATTTTGGACGTTTTCTCTACAGAAAAACTCCCAGTACTCTATAGGAGCTGAGAATTCCCCAAATCTAGTTGCGCCGGGTCTAAACATAATTGTGTTAGATCTTGTATCCAAACTCAAATTAATCGCTTCAGTATTATAGGCCATTGTTTTATCACACCAGTCGTACTCAATTCTGTGTTTTGCTGCCTTGTTTATGGCCATTTGTTCTTCAATTTGATCGAGAGTATTTTTTAAAGTTGCTCTTACTTCATTGACAAGATTCATTTCTTTGATTAGTTCCTGTTCGGCCAAGTCTGCAACCAAATCCGGCTCAAATCTATTGGAACGAAGGTCTAAACATTCTTTAGATATAGATTCCGGTAACATGAGGACTCTCGAAGCTCCTTTCAATCGCTGCCTTTCAATTTCAAGCTGTTCAACTTCTTCTGTTATAGCTTTACATGCTCTTTCGACTTCTACTTTCCATCTGAAAATATCTCGAGCTTTTTGTTTTAAACGCTTACAATTTTCACTCTGTTGTTTGTCAATATTACCAAATGCTTGCATCATAGATGTTTTAGCGTTGTAGTCAACAATATTTGATTCAGTTATTACTTCAGGATCTAGAATTTTGTTGTTGTGTTTCCTCCATTCGCTAAGTGAATATCTACTGATTGAGTATTTGTTGACACTGGGCCGTGTACCAGTCATGTCTCCAAGGGGAGTCCAGTCAACTTTTCCATCGGGCCCAGGTTTCAAGTTTGGTAGATATTCTGGTCCAGAAGGAAGTGGCGCTGAGGTTTCTGGCTCTTGTTCAAGTACATCCTGCTTTGCACTTGCTGCTTTCTGAACTTCTTTTAAATCTTCAGCGAGTTCATTTTCTTGTTGCACCTTTTCAGGAGTTTTGGCAGCTTTTTTAAAAGCGCCAACTTCAGTGCAAACTTTTGGGCACTTATCATCTTCCGGGAAATTTGTGAGCTCCGCCATTGTTTAAAATTATTGTTTGTTGTAGCCGCGGAAAATGTAAAATAATATCGAACGGAAAATTACAATGACATCAAGTGTCAAAAAACATTTTTATATATAAAACGACAGCTTAATAATTTCCAACCAATTAGGTACTATGTCACTAAAAGTCGATGTTGCGTCTCGGCAAATGTTCTCCAGTTGGCGTTATTTTACCTCCAACAGTTCAACATTTAAACAGCAAAACACGATATAAAAATGAACCTCTCTTCCTTATTCCCCTCGGTAAGATCGCTTCCTGCTGCCTGCGGTGGCACAAATGGTCGTAAATCAGTGTCGCCTGGCTAATATCTGTCTGCAGCTAATATAATGATAACTTCAGACCGTTTTCTCACTATTGACTGTTATTTAGCGTCCTATATAATATATCGTGCCGCGGTTAAACCTGTTGAATTATTGTTTTCCTTACGGTTGTTTTCGTTTAAAAAAACGACTATTACTTTCAAAATTTCATATAGTTAAAAAATACTCAATGTAACGCGTAGTTATTTGTGAAGACAAATAGTCTATTTATTACATAAAGAGCAGTAAAGTTGAAGCGTGTCTAATGTGTGACGAACAACAATGAGGCGACCAATTTTAGTTACGGAAATAGAAAGTTACACCGCAACGACAGCTAAGGGTTGAGATAATTGATTTGAGTGAGGCTTGAAGCTTAATATTACTTTATGCTACGTAATCTAGCCCTGGAAGCCGAGTTTGAGATTTCCTCCCAACAATGAAAGGATGACAGGCAAACACAAACACAGGCAGAAAGTCATACATTTTATTGTCAACACATGTTATATGAAAAAGGTATTCGGAAATGTAGATGAAGCACTGCAGGTTTGTAAGGAAAGAGATATTTGGCACTCGCTTTCTGCCTACCCCGTTAGGGACCTGCCCTGACGATATGTATTCGCAATTGTAGTCTGAGCTTTTTGTAAAGTATTTTTAGTAGGTACATGTCTTATTAAAAACTAGTGGTAAATTTCCTATTTTTTCAGTATTCGTCCATTTTGTTATCAAGTTTTGAAACTACCAGTATTTGTATCCTATATTTCATTGTCATAAAAAATTAGCGATGTACAGTTATGAAAAATGTAATTGCTGCATCGGTTGATATGCAATGTATTGACAGGTGCTGTTAATTTTGTTGTATACTGTTTTGCAGCTCGTGTCGTAATAACCACTAGTCGAATTAGACGCATCATCGCACAACGATCATTCGTACTAATGTACTCGTAAGTGATTGAGTGATCAGAAAATATGTTATGTTAACACACTCCGATAAAAAC
>DWGJ01005426.1:0-10417 GCA_018246895.1 Aspitha aspitha aspitha
CTTGGATCTCATACCTTTTTACAGTGGAAGAACTGAGTTGCGAGACTTGGTTTTTTGACAAGTATTGTTTTTATGGGTTATATATATTCCAATATATGAAGACCGTCGTGATTCATTTATATTCTTACGTCATTCGGATCTACGTTCATTCTATATGGAAGGTATTTGAAGGTGAATTTCGAATGTAAAAGCGTACAGAGATAGGCAGTAAATTTTGCAGAGAAAACACAAGAAAATAAAATATGTCAATTTAAACAAAGTCAAGAACCAGTATTTAATGTGCAAAGTCAAATCAAGCGCCATAGCTGCACTAAACCGTACCTAGATACATACATAAGTATCAAAATATGTTTATAGGTGAATGTTACACATGCGTCAAATGCGTCTGAGCTGGAAAATAAATAAAAGAAAAAAGTAGCGGGAATGTTTACTTTCCTCTTACAACAATGTAGTTTCATATAAAAACGCTATAGAGAAAAAACTTTTAACGCGACAATACATTATACATGTATGTATGTATTTCTACTAAGACGGCGTACTATGAACAGGTTTTGAAATTACCATTAACTAATAAGTCTTTGCCTACGATAAATTAAGATCCATGTAAAATTGTTTTGTTTAAACGCAGCGCGGTCAGATTTAGTACAAGTGACCGTATTAGCGCTTTTAAATTACTCGCATTATACATAAATATGGCTCTAAATTACTGTTTAACTACACATACTGGAGTATCAGAATAGACTCCTCCAATCCGATCATACTCTTATTAAAATATCTAAGCTTAAGCGAATAAAATAAGCCGCAAACAAAATAATGCATCGAATGTGTAAATTAGAACGAGAAAATCTGTATTCGCTGGAAAAAATAATAAGTGATTTCGTTCCTTAACTTGCTTATTATTATTCCCAATAGTTGGAGTCAAAAATACCTTAAGCCCAGCACAGGCCACTAGCTCGTAATGCGAGTTCACCCTTTGTCCTACAACTAAATTTCCATTTATATGTTCAATATAAAATTGCAGACTATGAGCGGCGAGAATCTTCGCTTTTGCTTAACTTAACACCGCTTTAAGGAGGAGCATGGGTTTCTGAAATGTATTTGCATTACACAATAATAACATAACATATATTTCATGTATATGTTACATACTATAAGAAAAAGCACATAAGGTCTGTAAGGACTGTATTTTGCACTTTGTGCCATCTGCCTACTTAGGGTCTTGTCATGTAGGTATAATAATATAGAATAATTCGACTATAACAGTATTACTCGTAACATCGTCATTTTATAAATAAGTTTCTTTATGGTTGATTATATAAATAACGTTCTGAATATAACGGACACGTGTTGTATAATGTGTCGAGATTTTAAGAGGAATATGTAAATCATTGGTATCTATCTACATGTGGGAGTCTAGAATTGTGTTGCGCAGTATTAGTACAAAAATTATTAGTAAGTAGAACGTTACTGCACGAGGAAGCGGAAGTGGGGATCCGTTCAGCGGCTCGCCGCCGCCGCTAGGGACTAAAATTGTTGGAATTATTGTTGAATATAAGGAACAATAGTAGTATAGTATCAGTATCTATAAAAAAGATATGAAATAATAGTAACTGGGGACAATTCCACACACGGCTGGTTTATTCTAAATTAGGCAATTTAATGCCTGTGTTAAGGTAACCGGGCAGCTGATAAACGTACATACAATATAGTACTTAAGTGTTTATCACACAAATATTTGTCCTGGGTGGGAATCGAACCCACGACCTCTGGTTTTGCAGTCAGGATCTCTAAACGCTCGATCACGAGGCCAGTCAGAAGACCAGACCAGAGACTGACCGACTGATTCATTACCGCAGAGCACCAAACGCAAAGGATTTGATCATTTGGTTACTTTTTGGCGATCATCATTTTAAATATCGAAGATAATTTACACATGTGAGAGCGGACTACCATTAAATACAACGCGTCGTCGAACGATTAGTGACAATAGGTCCGTGCCGTTGATTGAATTTATAACTGTCATAAGTTCATTAGAGCATCGTAAGCGACGTAAATGAACTCCCGCGTCGCGCGTTGCCGCCTGATAATTGCCGGCTAATTGGTGACAGCTAATACATACGAATACATACGAGTACCTACATATAATTCGACTCGAGTGAGTTCTAATCATAGTGTAGGTAGCACTAACGTACGCGTGGCATTAATATAACTGGCACTAATGTTCATGCATTGATGGCACAGCGGTTTGAAATTCAGTCACCATTCCGCCTGGTTTAGGTTCAAATCCTCGCACCCATCGGACACTTCACGTACGTTTTATAACCCAACTTTATTTTTCGGTGCTTTCTGCCTACCCCGTTAGGGACCTGCCGTGATGATATGTATGTATATATAACTTAAAATTTAAAAATCGCTCGCTAAAACGGTGAATGAAAACATCGCGAGCAAAAGCTGCACACCTTGGAGTATGTTTAAAATATATGTATAACGTATGTGAGGTGTGGGAAGTCTGCTAATCCGCACTGAGCCACCGTGATAGTGGTAATACGGCCTAAAAACTTTCTCACTATTATAGCACACCCGTGTCTAGCAGGGGAAAAATATAAGGGTTGGTAAAAAAATTTATGCGTACATTGGAAGCGTTAACAGCACGAATATTGCGACGTAGGGTCTACATGAGACATGTGTAATGCTCAATGTTCTGGAATAGAAATACTATGCAAAGCGCTTGTGTAGTTCGCAATACATCTGTCCTGTATCACTGGTCGTAGACGCTCGTGGAGTAGCGGTTAGAGAAACCGCTAATTCTCACGTCATAGATTCGATTCCCTTCGAAGACAATTATATGATGAGAACCGCATCTATGCAGGTGCAGTGTGTCTATATAGATGTTTGACGTGGTTTGTAGGTAATAAAAGGTAACTCCATTGATAAAAGACGCAGGAATGATAACGACAAAATATGAGTTAACAATCCGGGTGCGTATTAGTAAACAAATATTGTGTCGAAAGAAAAAAAGATATAACAGATACCAGTAAGACTGCAATTATCTGATCTGCTTGATATTTAATAATAATAATAATATAATTTTATGCAAATTCCTCGCTTCTATTCACTTAGATAAATAAATATTCTTCAATTGAACGATTTTCTAAGTTCAAAGAGAATGTTTGAAAAGTAATTTTATTATTTTTCGCGTGTTTACAAAAACCACATTCCGCTACGGGAGTTCTATTCCCTAGCAAACAGAATCTTGCCCACGCGATATTTAAAAATGTATGAAGAACAAATAAACAGACTCAAGCAATTCCAGCGTTGTTTTCGAAAGCGAAATTGAAGTCAAATTCACTTTATTTCATCGCAAGGTGAGTACGCACATAATGTATCTAGTGGTGAGTATATAAAGGTCGAAACTATGACAAATCCTGATATATGGTAGGATTTACCATAGACATAATATATACCATACCATAGAAAAGTCAAAAATATTCTCCGAACATCTTCAATTTTAAACTTTAATCAGCTTCTTTAACGCGTTTTAAATTTCAGCCTTCTCAATATTTCTCCAAAAAAACAAAAAAGTTAGGAAACATTTTCTATGACAATGATGCAGACAAGTTTGCGCGAAGGCTACTTAAAGTTAATAGATTTCACCTTACAACATATTTACCTAATTCCGGTGAAGTTACAGAGTCCCGAAACCTATTACGTTCCGATCAAGTGGAAAAGCGAAAAGTTCTGTGTAGAGAGATACGACGCTACGCGCACTTACTGTACAATCGAATTTGAAACAGACTCTTGAGACGACAACGAACTTTTTAAGCTACGATATCATACCTACTCATACATTATTCTCAATCAAATTATCACAGTGTCCCGACTTCATCCAGTTATATGGGTACAATAAAAATTAGCTTCGCGACACAAATCGAATTTTGTATGAAGTATGTGATGTACATGAATAAAAATAGGTTTATATAATATTGTAGGTATACTCTATAATACATTTATTTATTGGAAATTTGTCACCTAAATAGGTTCCAAATATTCGACAATGATCAAGCTGTTGCTGTGTTACAATTACAAAAGGAGAATGTGATTAATTCAAATTGAAATGCTTTTATTCATTTTAAGGTATAATACATACACATTTATGGCTATAATTTATTGATTTGCAACGTTCACAGTGATAATGATATTAATTATGAACGCATGCAATCTGGAAACGGAATCCGGAGCTTAGCTCGCACCTAACTTGCTCATAGTAGATGTCACGACAGCGTAACGATTACATAATCATGTAATGTACTGCGCACAGCACGTATTCAATCTGTGACCGTTGATATAACATCAGCGAATCGCAGAGGCGAGACCGTCAGTACAAACACATTACCATCAGGAATAGAGTTAGCGAGCGAAGTGCTAAATGTCTGAGGCTCATTGTATGAACGTTTCGGTTATAAAGCAGATATGTGTTCAAAACACCAATCACAAATTGCTTACACCAATCACAATTGATTAAGAACAAATATAGAACGCAGTATAACTATTTAATAGCCAGAAATCACAGAAGTGAAATGATTACGGTAAGAAAATGATAATAGTACAGACCAAGCGTTGTGCAGTAGACAAGCATGCCACACTGTTAGAAAGTTAACTAGAACTTAGTCAGACGGCATGCTCTGTTAGCAAGGCTCTAATGCACACTGAATACGTCATGACGACACATGACGACCAATGGTCGTAAACTACAGGGAAAATACACTAAAAGACAAAACCGACTGACAAAACTGAATTTCCCCGAACATCAATTTATTTTAAATCCCATTTATATTTCCAATTGATTATCTTCATTGATATTCCTTGCGATTTATTTCACACTCTAGGGAATATCTGACACGGATATCCGTATTCTATACGTCTAACATTTTCCTGTTCCGTACATACGTTTCGATAGAATTTTTGTGAGAATAACGGTAAATGTAATGGAATACTTCATATCGTCATAATTTACGATTCAAATGATAGAGCACGTGCTCCTCGTCAATTATGTCATTCCAAAGTTGAAAGTAAAGCGATAACGTTACATACGTTGCTATACTTATTACGAAATCGACAGAAATAGTTGCTATTAACCATTCTGGCTGTCTCATATTTCTTTGCAATCAAAACAATATTTCTTTGAGGCTACAAGAGGTCCAATTTAGTAGTTTATTTATAACAACTTGTTACTCGAGAGTAACAACGAGTTGGGAACTCTTAATTTGGAAAACAGCCGCTTGTAACATTGGAACTTGGAACACTTCCAGCAATCTTTCGAAACTTGAAGACTCAATCTACCGATTTACCATTCGCTGCAGGGGAAAGTATATGAGTACAGTCAACGAGCGTGGCTACCATGGACCGAATAGATAAAATAAGCTAGCATTTTGTTTAGGAAAGTAATCAATTGAAACTTAAAATATGTGAAAAGATCATAACAACTATAGATCAATTTTATGCACGTTCACCGTGAGACGTTTCATTTGTCAATCGTATTTTCAAACTCACCAGTTTAGATGATGATGTATTAGATCTGATTTCAAATAGATTGAGAACATTGCAAATGTTCTATTCAATACTAACGAAGACTCTCTGATAATACCTAGTTATCTCTTAAACAAAAGGCCTGTTGTGGCCAGGCCATTGCTATTCTACACAATACTACTACATACATTACACTAAACTCGAAATTCCACTTCCACAAATATCTGAAAGCGTCGTTAGAGGACTATTGAGAAATTATTCATTATGATTCAACGTTCTACAGACACTACAATATTCGAATCTACGTCGTTTCAGCGACCCTCCGTTTGCACAGTTGGTCGTACTAGATTTCCATTAGCAAATTTGACTAGTGCAGTTTTGGTAATTGAATCCAGAATCATATTAATTGAATGAACAAATGCGGTTTCATTGATTGTATAATGATCAGAGTTAATCGGATTCTTGTTCATCAATTAATTGATTTGACTTATTGAAGTAAGTCTTTAGAAGACATTACTTTAATAGTGACAAAAGATAAGTATTTCAAATACTATGTTTTATTTCAATAAGTTGTATGTTTAAGGATATTCTCATATTCACCAGATAGACTAAGACTTATTGCCCAAGAGACTCAAATTTCTCATTTCATTTGAACACTCATTTCCCTTTGAACAAGGTCTTTTATGGAAAGACGTTGAACATTCGTAATAGCTAGGCCTGACAGTGGGCACCTTTTGTCTCTTTGTGCCTTTTTTACTTTGATATGGGTACTACCACATTTCATTATCTCGCTTAAAAGACTTGGAAATTTGTTTAGGTGTCGTCTCGATTTTTGTCAGCGTTTGTAGTCGTCCAATAAAGTACTTTTGTATAAGATACAAATTATACAATGGTGAGTTATTTTCACTTTAAATCTATATGAAGATAGGTACTAAACATTAATACACATACATATTGCTATGTTATTTGAGGAACGCTATACAAATCTCGGACATCCAATTATCCCTTACAAGAGGATTGTATCGCAAAGATGTACATATGTACCTACCTATTCTCAATTCCCGATTATCATGCTCACTTAGCAGGAAAGAACGGAATTTATCCAAATAAACCAACAAAGGTGAAATTATTGCTGCTGTTACTGACATCACGCAGAATGTAATTAAGTAACAATAAGACGCAAACATAATGAAAAAAAACTACAAATGTATTGACTTATGAATATAATGTACATCTTTGATAAAGTAAGCCTTTGAAGAAAATCACACAACGAAAATAAACTTTACATTCGCCATTTTGGAAAACAAATTGAGATGCCGTGCAAGTACTTAATACGAAAATCACGTTTTCAAAAGAGCTTGTACACAGACCGACTACAAAAGAGGCGAGGACAAAGATCCCGCAATCTCCACAAGCTTTTAGCGGGATCGCTTATTGTACATAACATGACCGTCGAATCTAAATCCCAACAAAACATCCCAATCCCCCAGATTTAGTGGTCCGCCAATCAGCTGCGCGGAAACGGGTGTGTCAACATTGCGTATCGAGTTATCATAGTAACATAGTACTCGTTTGATTACGTAAATAGTTGGGACCGCGTAACGAAGCGAATAGTTCGAAAATGTTAAATATCCGACTTTAAAGTGTTCCGTAAACTGGCAAACTTGTTCGCGTATCCGTCAAAGCATTCCATGTAACGTAATCTAAAGCTTACCGTCGCTCTCTTGTTCTCATTGAGACACACTACACTACTCGTAAGACAATTGCTATCAATTTATCGAAGCCTATCACTATGACACTTAAGAATAACTCAACACATTGACACAAAACTCAAATAGTAGGTAGCTACAAACTACAAATGATCAATCGACATCGTAAAATTATTCGTAAAATCGTAAAATTATTCCTTCTTAGTTACAGCACTGCTCGTTTTATTGGAACAGTATTTTACTAGGGTAGCCCGAGTCAAACCGAGTTAACAGTAAATCAATTTGAAGAACTCCGAATGCCCCCCGAGCCACATTTTGCCGATGCGGTTATCGCGTGCCCGCAACACGTAACAGTTGTTTATCGTAGCCGCGGGCTCACATGGCATGAATCTCGGAAAAGACGTTGCAGTCTTTATTTAGTGGATTTTTGGTGCTTGCAGTTTAGACGGATAACAAAATTGAAAATATAACAAGATTTCTAAATTCTCATCCAAACTTACGTACGTGCTTTGATAAAATTGAAGACTGGATATGAGATTGGATACTTTAATAGACGTGAATGTAGGACGATTTGGATGAGTCTAGCCGGTGACAAAAGAAGTTTAGTAGCACCGTTGTCACTGAAAATCCTTGACCTATGCTTACCCGCTGCCGACCTCTGGTGTATATCGAAGGTTATAAATATTTAAAAGTACTTTCTTCGCTAAAGAAACCGATGAAGTATTTGTACACAAAGAATAAAAATATGTTTTGTTTTAGGTGTAAGTAACGTGAAAACCGGTATTAAAGCAAATTCGAATGGAGCAATGTACCGAGACAAGTCATTTTTCATGATAAAACTTCATGACCATTTCCGTACAATGCATAACAGTTGCAGAACTGTTAACGATACCTATTATAAAACACAAACGAAGGCTTATTTCAATTCCCAGAAAATTTCATTTTTAAAGTGGTAAAACTTTTTCGGACTGAGCACTTGGAAACTGCAAACGAGTAAATGATTCGTGAGAAAAAAGCTGTTTGCAACTCAATCATTCAAAAGTTGGGTGCAAAGCGTTTACAGTATTTATGTGCACAAAATAACGTAAATATATCGAAGCACAATTAAAAACCTTCATTAAAATTTAATATCTTCCTAAAAGTACAGTTCAGTGTTGATTTAAGTTATATCCGAGATAGAAACAAAGTAGCCCATTACCAAAATACGTCTTACACCCTCATAAGAGCTTTATCTAGAAGACATGAAACTGTGAATTGTAATAGATTTGACAAGCATCAGGCGAAATACATCAACGAAAAGCCAAAAATTAATAATCCTAAAAACATAAACAGGAAAGTACTATTGATTGAGATAACAAAAAACATGTGTTCACCTTATTACAAGTCATAATATAAAAATATTGAAAAAATATAAACAGTTCATTATTCCATAATTGGCTGTTAACCAAGAATTTCCGGCAGTAGGGTTCCCGGCACATCGACATCATTGTGTTAACTGTTAACTGTTGTACTTTATATTTTAATCGTACAAGAAGAAATACTATTTCCTATATATCTGCAAGCTCAATATCTACCACTCCGGAAAGACAAATTAAATAAAAAAAAAATAGATTGAAGTCACATGAATATTTTCATTCCTTTTCTATCAGTTACGTTGCAATAATCAAATACTAGTGTAGTTAATCTGGACAGCACAATAGCAAGATCTGTGAATTGAATTTTTCAGTCGCCGACTCTCCTAACCTGAAAATTTATGAACGAATGAACTGTGTTACGATCATTTCAGAAGCAGAGTCCGTCTAATTTACGAGTACTTCGCTTTCAGACTGGAGCGAATGTGCATGGCCTGCCAACGTCTATGTTCCGCGGTGCAATATTGGCCCTACGAGACTTTGTGAATTTTATAAAATTGACGCACTATGTATTTTCTTTCACGTCACTTTGCAGTATGCGAATTACAACTTCACAACTACAACAACAACAACTTATAACGTTAAACAAGAATCAGTCCAAAAATAAATGAAATTATATTTAGCCAAAACAGTTTGACCCAATATTTTGAACACAAACATTAATTAAGCGTACCAAAATTTCTCTTTACTGTAATTAATTAGATAACTCACAATCCAATGGTATTGAAACGCGACAATGTACACATGCGCCTAACGACTAATGATCAACATAATATTTTAAACACACGAAACATAAACGAAACAATTATTCACTAAACAGCAATCAAACAAGTCCACACGATTGTTAATACGTTACTTAACCTTATGTGCTAAGTGGTTTTGGGCGTAAAAGTCGATTATATGTACACTGACATTAAATAGAACAGGACACAGTATTGATTGAATTCTGTTTCAATAGCTCTGAATCTTAGCATCAACGGCGGTTATCACACGGTGAATTCGTCTAAAATACGACACTTATGTACATCTAGAAAACTACAATCACAAACCATTTGATCCTAGTATTGTATGTATAAGCCTTCTGTGCAAATTGAAAGAAGCATAACAGAATATATGTATAAAATATATACTAAGAAAAACTTTTGATGTGCTGAAGATATACATACAAAAGACTGAAATGCTTTAGAAGCTACGCTTTTCAATAATTTCGAAATGGAATATAGGACAAATCAAGTGTTAGCGTTGGGTAGATTTACATTCAGTCTGTGTCGTATTAATTAAAACGATCTAATTCCAGAAATGGCACTACCTACGTGGTACTGCACAAACAATAATGCTACTACAGATAACAAAACAGTTCTTATATTAACGTGCTATTCTGTAAAAGTCGATAGTACGCTAATTTTTATGCTTCTTTTTGTTTACGAGTGAAAAATCATACTCGAGAAAACTAAGTCTTTAGGGAAGATATCGGTTTGAGTAATATCGTTACCAACTAAAATTTTCCAAACAACCTAGCAATCGGCCTCTTGTCGGGAGTAAACTGTTAGTGATCCAAAAAATTTATCTTCGAAATCATCAAAAATGTTACTGCGGTGAACATATCTCATTATATTAGTTTATCTATATCTTATATATTTAACATTTAAAATTTGAGTTATAATTTGTAATTTTAATTTCACTCCTTCTGAATAAAAATTACTACATTAGTGGCCCCTACACTGCGGATCACTACACACTACAGTTACCAATTTCCCTATGTCCTACATA
>DWGJ01005427.1:0-10417 GCA_018246895.1 Aspitha aspitha aspitha
TGTAAGGACAGGGATATTTGGCACTCGCTGCTTTCTGCCTACCCCGCAAGGGACCTGGCGTGACGATATGTGTATGTTCAATAAAAAGAATAAAAGGATCAAGTCCTGCAAATCAGCGGTGTTTGATGTTTTTATCAAATAATGAATGCTTGTATGGTTGGTATATTCTTACAGCTAACGTAATGTACTTACTTTATCAAAATTTTATAAAATATTTATAAATTACTCACTTTTTTAACGTAATAAAATAGAGTTATAGGTGCATCAAATAGCTCTATGATGAATAATGCATGATGTACCTAAATAGACGTAACTTTCACAATTGAAAGAAACACCTACTTCTTGACTGTGAATAATAATGCAGTGATAATAATCACTAGTGACTTAAGAAAAATAATGATTGTCATAGACTTTGTACAGCAACGTTGAAAAATCTTTTTCTAGACATAGATTCGAGACTAGATAATTCATCTTAGAGGGCAACCACGATTCCCATTTCGCTAGATCATACAATAATAAAACGATTGATACAATAGTTCCGTATAACATAGATTTCGTTACAACAACAAAACGAAAAAGATACACGTTTCGTTACAATTTAAATAAAACTCTCGCCGTAAAAACCGTATAACAAAATAGAGATATAAAATTGGATAACTACGAGCCACTGCAACTCATGCATAGCTGCACGATCGGCGAAAAGGCTTCCGGAAGATAAAAATTACATTACATTTAACCGCCGGCGATATTGAATATTATGAATATTGGGAATATTGTGAATATTGTTGGACCCGGGCGAATATCGAATATTCAGATACGTTTCGACGTCGCGCCGATCGATCTCCACTTGTACTTGCGTGGCGGGTGTTTCAATTCGTTTCTGTGTATTATATGATCCAATTTACTTAATACGTTACCGCACTTTTCACTGCATACCTACTGTTGCTTTTATGTTGATTAAATTCTACATTAATAAGTTCAGTACGTAATTAATGTATAATACGTGTTCTAACATTCGATGTTGTGTTCGCCTGTTAAAATATAATTGTTATACTTCCTTCCATTTTAAGGCGCTACTCCGCCAGTGTTGGCTTTATACCTTCTCGTCGATGGAGGGTCGGAACTACTGTTAAAACGTTAATTCAATTCAAATTCAACATGTTTATTTGGCCCAATAAACTATGCAATAAACAATGGTAACAATAATGTGACATAAAAACCAAAAATAAAATAAATAATATACGCGGCGCGAAAATGAAACGCATTCAGCATTCGCCGGGAAACCCCCGGCTGCTGATTTTCAGTGTCGTCCCATGTACCTACATTCCGTTCTCGAGCAGCTCGGCCAAATGGCATGTGTCGAGTGCTATAGCAGCTTAATGCATGGTAGGTGACCCATGAATCTCGGCTGGATAGCGTCGTAAGCACAGGAACCGGGATGAGATACTCGTTTAAGAGTGTCGGTGCGTTCCTTTGGATATCCCGAAGTAATCACAACAACACAGAAGGCAAAGAGTAAATAAAACTTCCGCATATCTCTCTCAAATCACCGCGGTAATTTACCAGGCCCTTCGCACCAGAAAAGACAAAAGGTGATTTACTTGGATTGCTTCGTTATTAATGTAAGTTTGATATCCTGGATTAACCTACTTTGATAAATTGGATGGTGACACAGGACGACCCAATTGGGATTACGATCCATGCGAAAAAGCTTATCCGGCGCACGTGATACGTTATAATCCATACTGAATAATAAAACGAAAGACAAGGAATTAACCTGCAAAAAATTTTAATGTGAATTCAGTTAGCAATGTGTTACAGTTACAGTATTCGATAGTAACGGGACTGCGCGAATGGGATTATTAGTAATATTAGTATTGTCAATATCTTTATAGGGGTAACATAGTCACTGCGTGACAAAACCCCGTTTCCTCCAAAGATAATAGAATAAAAAAAAGTATTGTCAATATATGTACCTACATATGTATATACAGTTGTTTATTAGTATCCGCCCAATCAAAGGTCGGTCGAATTTATTTACAATCATATTACCGTGCGTGAAATCGTCACGAAACATTTACTAAGTGTATATCCCTTATCATAGCTTACAACAAATTACTTGGTACTTGCATTTTGTTTACAAATAGCCGAATATTGTTTCTCCCTTATTCCGTTTAATATCCCTCTCCGTTGCGAACAAGCCCAGTCGTAGATATGTCCGGTTTCTTGACGTTTATTTAATAAAAACGTCATGTCGGCAAATAGCAAGCGGATGGGTATTGATTAGGGCCGTGAGCAATAGATCTTCGTATGGTGCATGTCATAAGCGATTTTTTACTATTACTAGCTGTCCCGGCAGACTGTTCTGCCCTATTTAATTTTTAAATATTTTCTATCACTTTTTTCCCATGGTTTTTCATATAAACCTTCTCCTGACAATAACGAACACATAAAAGAAAGATTTATTTAATTTGGTGCAGTCGTTTGGAAGTTATGCGCGTAACAGACATTTCGGTAATTTTTTTTTATATATGTACGAGTAGATACGGTACGTCATAGTAGCAGCGCCTCGCGTTTTCACTAACGTAGATTACTTTGTTTAATCGGTACAAAGACAAAGCAACAAACAGGACTATTTATTTATGTATATGAAATAATCTTTTTCTAGCAATAAGATCGGTTTGGTAGTTTCAGAAATAGCAATTACTTACATTAATATTAGTACAGACTGTTAGTATTAATTTGTATACACGAAATAAATTTTAACTTGCATTCATTCATTCATTCTCTCGTATGTTAGAGTACCATAAGGGCGGTGATCGTGACAAAAGGCGCAATAAATCGCTCTTATTCAATGACTTGGACCACACCAATCTAGGCGCGGGTGCGGCCTATCTACTAGCGTATATCGCTCAAGGCGTCGGCCTTTGTAATTGATTGGTACGTCGACCGCGGCGTTTTGAGTTTTGGCGCTAAAAAATAAAATACGCCGACCCACCCCTCGTAGAGGATTCACCCCCAAACGGTTGCTTGTTAATTTACTTAAACCATTCTCTTTTATATTCATCTATAATTCTTTCTGTGGTAAGATTAAAAGTTACCAAAGTTTTTTTTATTAACTTTTCTAAAAATATACTCTGTAACGATTATTACATTTGTTGATTCGTCGTATCCCTCTTTCCATACATACGTCACTCTACAGAACCTACCGAAATAAATATGCAACCTGAAGGGAAACAAAATCCAGTCCAATCCATTGCGTCGTCGGAGAATTTGAGAATAATCGCAATACGAAAACGATTCTTAACGCGTCATAACGTACAATGAGCGACGTTAGTGTACATCACACGGCGAACCGACGTCGTTACAATATAGCCTGTAACACTGAGCTGGAAGATCTATAACCGCTTGCAATGACGCCGCAAGGACTTAAACCTGCCGTTGAAGGCTGCAAAATCTCGAGCGGAATAAAAAGGTTGGGTCCATTATGCGGACCAACAATAGGCAACTCAGAAGTACGGATAGCATCTGCAACATTATAATAAAAGGTAACTGCGAATAGGTATCCGGGATAAAATTTTATTGTACCTTCGACAAAGGACGGGGACACAAGAGGAAGGCCGGACACCGTTTGGGGATAATTCACGGGACCTTAGCTGAGTATATATTGTTATTACACAATTGTGAAGGCTATTATGTTAAGAAGTCTTCTTCAAGTTATCAGCGTTCATTAACAATCATGATATAAAAGTATTTCCAGTCTTCTTCAAGTTATCAGCGTTCATTAACAATCATGACATAAAAATATTTCCAGCTCATTAACCAGTATCTAGTTGTATAAAAGCTTTCCTCAGCAAATAACTCAAAAAAAAACTTTTTTTTAAATTTCATATTTCTAATACATTATGTATATTGCATATAGTAAGACATACTAAGTACGACGAAATTCTATTAAAAAGACAGTGAACAGGGATTTTAATACATTAAAATATAATTTTAAGCCAAGTATTGCTCTTTGCATAAGTGTCTTAAACTTTCAAGTACTATTTACTCTAATTTTAGAAGGGTGGATAATGACGCTAATTTGCTTTAACCGCAACATATGCCAAATCCCTGTAGCGTTAACAAAATAATCTATTTCCGCAACGGATGCTCTTACAGATCATCGGAAAATAAGTGCTACCGAAAAGATATATTGCTTTATAAAATTTATACACACTGAAAAGAGTAGTGGAACTAATACGCAACCTTGTGGTATGCCAACCTGGAACTGTTTGATATAGTCTTCTCGCAAGATAGCATTATTATAATATGCTGAGCTCCTCCACCATCAGTTTTCATCTAGATTGTAAGGGAATATTGAATATTATTTGTCTTATAATATAAAATATCCCTTTTGAATGTCAAGTACACATCACGACCCACAATCCCAAGTTCAGCGATTATTATCACCACCGCGGTATTTAATACTCCCCTTAAGCAACATTGTGTACAAATTTATATTTAAGCTTTGAAGGGTGCGAACGCAAATCTGACGATCAGTTTTACACAACATGCATATATACATATTTTAGAAATTGGGTATTAATTGCCACCAGCGGCATCACTCTACTTCTTGTGGGAGAAGCTAGAGAAAATATTTGTACTAAAATAAAGTCTTGTTCTCAACAATTCCAGTGACCAGATACCTATGTACATTTAAAAAAATTCATCAAAATTGGTCCAGGCGATTACAAGGGGAAAAATTACACAGCCAAACACCACGAAATGCACCATTAAGATGAAGATACTTGTATATTCAAAAGTAGCATTTTAAAAATTAATTTCAGTAAAGCAAATTATTGTAAGTAACGCTAATGTTACCCAATTCGGACACATCGCAGGAATTGCGTACTTAACATTAATTGGTCTCAGTTCGTTAAAGTATAAACATCGCTTATCGCTAGCGGTCATGCCCTTATAATAAAACTTAATTGCTTAGGACTCTGCATTTAAAATTGAGGTGGAAAGCTGGGTTATTATGTCATTAAGAATTGGGAGTTGTACATACTAAGCGCTTGCATCACGTTTGTTATTTCTTAGGGAAATTAGTTTTAAACGACGCTAAAATTAAGCGAGTTCTTCTAACTGTTTTATTCTAATACCTACACCTGGAATCATATTTCTGTTTAGAAGTTTAACAATTTTATCATTTCAATAGCAAAGCTACACTGTTTATTTGTCGTGTGTTACCATTTACTGTTAAACGACACATTATCAGAAAGATATAAGATAAAAAATTCAGTTATTTATCTGCAGAATGTTTTAAATGTCTAACTGTAGCAGTAGCACTCAGCAACACCAATGGAAGTTCAAATATATAAATGGCAATATACAAATATGTATATCTTAAGAGTTATGTTACAAAATTTCTTTCGGAGATTCATACCTTTATTACAAGTGATTAGTATTTAAATATTATTGCAAAGACTCGGCGAAAAACATCAAGAGTGAATAGGTACTTTGTATAACGTAACAACAGATGTAGATGGAAAGACATTGCAAGAGTTTCTAAGAACGAATTCAAAATGCTCTGAATATAGAATAATACCTCGATCATTCTGCGAACAGGAAATGACTGCTGTACAGAGAAAAGCAAACATCATTGCTTTTATATTATCCATAGAGCAGTAACACTATTTTTCGATTTCCCACGATCGAGTGAAATAGTCACACTTAGTGTGAACACATTTTCATCGCGCAAACGTGCGTGACTTACAAAATTATGATCAGTGTCTCGGCTCCCTACAAACCGGCCTGTTATCGCATCGGGTGTTAATTTTACCCCACGTCGGAAAGTATTTCCGGCCTCCATGAAATAGTTAGGAATTTTGTTATCAAACCGTATTTTTAGACGACTTGAAAAACCGGTGGAATTCCCATGTCAAGATATTTTCTTTACTATCAGATAGAGACTAATAAAGAATACTTATTGACAATTTCAAGATATTTCTTTTGCTTTAGTAGATTCTTTTTTTTACTTATCATCCGAATCCATCGTCTCATTCACTCGATTATTCAAGTGTTTAAATTCATCTTTGTCGTTGCATGCTCTGTTGTAGATTATTTGAATTATCTCAAATATTTGTTCGTGTATTTACGCTTTCAATTACGGTATGTACGGATCGCATAGCCGAGCTCGTGATCCAAGCGATTTGCAAATTACAAACGGTATCTGCAGTTAAGCAATGCCAGTTGACACTTCTTCAATATTTCAGTTTAGAAACTAAGCTAATTTAAATTTGAAAAAGCAATTAACCTATTGCTTCTGGAGTAACCTATTGCTGAAAAAAGACCACAAATACATAACATGAACGTGAAATACTTGTAGAAATAATTGGTTATTATTAAACACTAGTTGACCTGACTACGCGTTGCCGTGGTGATAATTATGTTAAATCATAATAATATCATAAATATGTCAAATGTGTCAAAATCTCGTACCATGATTTCCGACTAAGTGTTCTCCTATAAACTATCCTATCTTCTAAGTTGGATCAAATAAAGGATATGTAAAAAACTTCATCGAAATCGATTCAGTGGTTTCGGAGATTTTCGCAAACGATCATCGTGACACGGGATTTTAATATGTACAAAAATATTTTTGGTACTGTAATTATTCAAAATTTTGAACAATTAGATCTTCTAAGGTCGTAGTGGCGTTAGGATTTCATCTACATATTTTCCAGCCTTAATAAACGAAAAGAATTTACATGATTATTCAAAAGAATTTCCTGAAAATGTAAGGCGCCAATAACTTTTAATATACTTTTGCATTTAAATAAAGAACGAAGCGTCGTTTCGTTGAGAAAACAAAAAGTAACGACAACAACATCGCAAAAAATATCAGTGGAAATGTCCGTTTCATTTACCTTTAATTAATTAAGGAGAGAGTCATCGTCGGGTAAGTTATGAAAACGAACTCACAAAGTTATCGGCCATTTTGTACACGGGCGCTCGTCCGCACAAATGATAATGTGAACAGCGTAAATATGCTTAGGATATTACATTTCAATTATTACTCTAAAAGCTTTTAATTTTAAAATACCTTTGAGTGAAATAACTTTAATGTGTCTATGATAATTTGAACAAACGATGTGATTTCCAGGCAATTTTTAATTCTTTCTACAAATGACGTAAACAGATAATATAACAGCTGAAAATATATTGTTATATGACACAAATGTCGAGTATTGATAGACATGTAATATTACCTTTCATTTGATGAACAGGTGCATAAATAAGGAGACGGGCAAGAAGGCACAACCGTATCGCAGTTTAATAGTATGAACGTATGGAATTTAAAACAAAAGCATAAACATGCAAAGACATTCAATATTACGATGTTGAAAAAGCTATATCTTATACATATATGTATGTATAAATCCCGTGTCACGATGTTCGTTTGGGAAAATCTCCGAAACCACTGAACCGATTTCAATGAAATGTTGTACATGAATCTCTGAACGCACGATATTTGTCATATATGATTTGACATAATGTAACCACGGCAACGCGTGGTCAGGTCCACTAGTAATTTTTATATAAGTTTACGTCACGTTTAAGTATCTTTAAGGCTTCTGAATGTTCTTAAGACTTTCTCTAACTAGATTATAACAAACTATATGATCCCGCGGCTTCGCCCGCGAAGAAATCAGCGTGTCACAGAGTTCGTAAAAAACATTTGTTTTCTTTTTAAAAGTATCCTATGTTACTTCTAATACCTCAAAGAATATGTGTACAAAGTTTAATGATGATTGGTTAAGTAGATTTCGCGTGAAAGCGTGACAAACAAACTTAAATTCGCATTAATATTTAGTAGGGATGTATCAACACAAAAAACCGAAACTTAAAATATACAATGAAGTTGATTTCATTTATTGGTTGTTTCACTGAGGGGCGATAAATTTAAAATTAGAACAGTCTAGTGGTTCGACGTTCAAATTTCAAAATCACTTATTTAAAATTCGAACATAGACAGTTCCCCGAAACGAATTTAAACCCGAACCTGTATTCGACACGAACGCAAGAGATTCAAAATTTCAAATAAAGAATACAAAAACGGAAAACGGGTTTCTACTTACAGTTAATGTACATGACAATCGCAGGTTGAAGCGAGCTTGAGAAATAGCGCGCGTTTTGTACGGGAAGCGTCATTTGTAACGTTAATAGTCGTGCGAGGCGCGCGATGCGATCTTTTTTCGGGAGTTCGTACTATGTATGTTTTTTGGAAATAACATTTTTTGTGACTGCTTTATATGGTGTGTGTTGATTGTGTTGTGCTGCTTTACATTGTGTGTGTGTGTGTGCGATTATAGTGTTCTATTATATAAAGTTTTACGTTAACTAGCCTAAATGTTCGGGAAGGTATTGCTGGAAATATTGTGTACTAAATGTTTATCGAATAAACATGTATTCTTTTACGACAACAATAAAATATATATAGTATTTGATCGGCTTCTTGGTGCAGAGGTTAGAGACTGCTTATAAAACTGGAGGTACTGGGTTCGATTCCCAGAAAGGACAAATATTTTTATGTGCAGTTTGTTTGTTGCGTCTGGACGAAATCAAACTATCTGTGTAAGTACATACATGTATACCTATTTTTATCAGTTGTCAGGTTATAACGACCGCTCGTCTATAGCGACCGCTCGTCTATATCGACCGCTCGTCTATATCGACGCGCCGCTCGCTGGAGAGCCCCCTTTATGACTATGACTAATGTGATGTTCCGAGCTAAATGTACCTCTTCACCGTATCTACAAAGCTGTTAGTACATCGCTACACGCTGTTCTGCTAAGCCTAAGCTTATATTTAGACACCGATATAATATACTCTGAATGAACTTTGTCTCTGTTGGAAGTCGCTGCTTTCTGCCTACCCCGTTAGGGTCCTGGCGTGATGATATGTATGGAAGTCTGCTAGATTTATTTGTATGGATTACGAATGCGTTAAATTATATTAAACAGCAAAGTGTACGTTCATATTATCAGCGTCAGAGACAAGGAATCGAACTCGCACTGTATCGTACGGCAAGTGTTATTAGCGCCGAGAGTTGATTTAAAGTCGAAATAAAATTTATAAAATCTTCTCACGATTTTTCGTAGTACACAAATGTTTGACGTTCGCTATATAACCTTTAAAGGGTCAGGTGTATAGAGATAGCCTTAATTGGGTGTATGACAATTTAGGGTGTATAACAACTCCCTTCACTCGCCCACGCGGATATCCTTAGCGGGGTAGACGCTTGAATTTCTTTTCCAAAAATCCCTTTCGTGTCCTCTTTATTTCGCTAACAATAAGCCCTTGATAATTAGTAATGTTTATTTAGGCTTCAACCCTTCCGCTATCTGCAGTCATTCATACGTATTAACCATACAATAGCTTTAATGTTCTAACGGCTAATGGAATAAAATGATATACACGCGTTCCGTATATCCTCATTTATCGCTAGTAAACGTGTTTCGGTTGACGAATGCACATCCCCACGGCTCTATCCCGACCGCGTAAGGTCGAAACTCGCCTGCTCGGCTGTCGAAATATAATTCAACAAGTGTAAGGACCATTTTTCAAGGAGATGGAGACGACACAGACAGTTGGGAGATTTGTCATCCTTTTTTCTCTTTAGAGGGCTGTTGACGTAAATTTTTCACGAAAAACCCTGAAAAGTGTTTGGGTTCTCCCTTTTTTCGGTTGTAAATCGCCCCGGGCCGCTATCATAATGCAATTAAGGGGTTGAGTTTGGATTGTGATATAACAGCTACGCTTCACGGTAGGTTTTAAACGTCGGTTTTAAATAGAGGTTTGAAACAGTGTAAACCAGGGATGGCAACCAATGGCACGCCATTGTTGTGTTATGTGTATAAAACGTGTGTTAAATAAATTATTTGTTATTAAACTCGCAGCAACAGGAGTCACACTAATTTTACAGTAATTTAAATTATGCGTGTAATAAAAACATTCCAAAATGTACCTTTTTTGTAGTAAATAATTAGTTTTGATAATATTTATTATTAATATTCTCCAAATAATCAGTAAGTTAAAATTATTTGATGGCACGTCGATGACCCCATTCTTTAGAAAAAATGGCACGTTGATGCACAAAGGTTCGCCCTGCACTAGGCCGTCACTGCTCGTTACGTCGCTGGTACTGTTGTTATTATATTAGTGTAATGTTAAGACGAAAGACATCGCAGACGCTGTTCGTGTTGTATGTGTCGTTTAATGAAACGAAACTTTTAAATAAACGGTCTTTATATGCCAACAGAAACCAATCGCCGCCAACAATCTACTGTAAAGATATTACGTGAGTGGTAGGAATCGTGTCAAGCTACTCGTATGTAATATCGTATGCGTATTAGCGCTGTTGGCGCACCCC
>DWGJ01005428.1:0-10417 GCA_018246895.1 Aspitha aspitha aspitha
ATAAATATTTTAATTTTATATATTTTATATATTTATAAAAATTTTAAACCCATGAAAAAAAAATTATTAATATTAACTGGAATATAATAGATCATCTTCCTAATGTAGCAGACACATTGGTAGATAATTATAATAAAATGTATATATTGATATTAGAAAGTAATAAACCTGTTTCCTTAGCAGTGCTGATTGAACATATATATTACGAAATATTTATAAATGTATGTTCATTTTACAGTGAAATAAAATGCAACAATCATTACCTGTTTTTTCTCCATCTTGGCCTTAATGTCTTTTGCTAGTGTAAAAAATGCATACTCCACATTTAGTGAGTCCTTTGCCGATGTTTCTACGAATTTTATTTGATATTCTATTGCTAATTGTTCGCCCCTCTCTTTTGACACCTGAAAAAAGGAGACAGAAAATGTAGTGGAGAAAAATGAAATGTTAAAGTCACAAATACAACCAGTAAGAATTCTGCTTTTTAACTGTAAATAAACGTTCACTTCCTTGCTTCAATGTTCAATAGGTTGATGATACAAACTAACATAAATATGATGTGATCCATATTTAATATGAATATCGGATATACTCATATCTAATACATGTATTCATGGCGATAACATCAGGCAATGAAATCACCATGATGAGTTATATATTTATTATAAATGTATATGTGGTACTTCCTAAATATATAACAAACAGGGTAATTTTATCACACAAATGAACATGTAGCGAGTGGTGATGTAACATTATTTATTTTATATTTTAGATGTTGTTAGCATTTTGTACTGTTAGATAACATGAATATTTTCATGGTCAATTGACTTGCTATGAATTTAATTCAGTGTGCCAAAGCAAAAATTGTACAAGGAAACTATAAACTAGACATACTAAAGGCTACAAATTATATACTTGAGTTTCTATCTGCACAATCATATTGATATGATATGATTTATTGATATGATAATTGGAACCAAATATAAAATTCTGGTATTAAATGCTACCAATACAAAATACTCACCTAGATGCTAGCAAAATGTCTCTTACTTAATTTTATTAAGATATGATATTAAATTACATTCCTATTGAATTTTATTCCCATTAAATTTCATACTTATTGAATTACATTTCTATTAAATTTGATATCTATTAAATTTCATTTCTATTAAATTTTGTTCTCTCTACACAATACTCTATGCTAGTAATATGTGGTGCTTTGTTTACATACCTGAACTGAACAACACACAAATAGTGTATATATAAATATTAATTTCCTCCTGTGAAGGAAACCCTCAAAAACAACAATCATCAAAGTGTGCTTTCAACTTATAATTGTTAACTGACTACATAAATGCAATACACACATTTTAAGACAAAGAAAATATAAATCAATTCTCTAATAGATTACATTGTGAAGCTAATTGCTCGTTTATATTATGGTTCACCAAAATATACTGTTATTACCAAAGATATAATATAATGTGAAATATATCATTTTTATGTGAATTTCCGAAATAACGGTTTCTTAAATATAATCTACAGTGTGCTTAAGAGGTACCTGTCTCTTCGCATCCAAATCACACTTATTGCCAAGTATCATTTTTTCCACATCGGCACTGGCATTTTCTTCAATGTTTCGAATCCAATTCTTTATGTTCTCAAAGCTTTTTTCATTCGTAACATCGTACACCAACATTATGCCCATTGAACCCCTGTAGTAGGCTGTTGTTATTGTGCGGAATCTTTCCTGGCCAGCTGTATCCCTAAAAATAATAAAACATCGAATCAATCGCTCAAAACAATGTCACCTAAATTAATAACAAGATAATATAACTCACCATATTTGTAATTTAACTTTCTTGCCTTCGAGGTCTATCGTTCGAATTTTGAAGTCGATCCCTGCAAACAGTCACGTCGTTAAACCGAGAGTCAACTAATTTAAATTAGTGTGTATGATGTCATAAACAGTTCATTCGTTTAATTTGATAAGGGCTTCTTTATCGAGGAGCCCCACCCTAACCACTCGAACCGCTTTGACATATAATATATTTCCAATCAACAATGAAGCAAAAAATATACTTCGATGACAATTACGTATAAAAAATACAACTATCCTGACAATAACCTTTGATACAAAGACCCGAGCCACTTACCGATAGTTGATATGAATGATATATTGAAAGCATCTTCAGAAAATCTAAATAATATAGATGTTTTTCCCACTCCAGAATCACCTATCAACAATAATTTAAATAAATAATCGTAAGTTTTTGCCATTTTTTACAACAATCTGATTACAGAATATACGGCCACACATTTGGCATTTTTGAGTAATCGTTAGTGATGCGACGTGGTACATTAAAGCTACACACAATTGGTTTGGGTACATATTCCGGATGAATCGATTGTAGTCTATACTTATAATGAGAGACAATCGACTTATAATAATATTGGTATTTCGTCAATAGATAATAATGCTTCATAATTGTGAATGGCCACTTTTTCTACAAAAATATTAAATTGTATGGATTGTAGGTGTCGTGAAATTATGGTCGTTTATTATTTCGTTTTCCTTAATAACAGTCGTATAAGAGTCTGTTGGCTGTAAGAATGCACTAAAATTAATACAATAACATGAAAATAAAACAGAACAGAGCAATCAAGCTGAATTCTTTCATTATTTTATTTTACATATTTAATTATTTAAATATAACAAAGTGGCTCTCGTGGTGTTATACATTTATAGTTTTCCTGAATAGACTAAAACGTTAGCCTAATATAAAATAAAAATCTATTTCAGTTGAATGAACTTAAATGTCAGTTTGATTTTGATTTTGATTTATAACAAAATATTGCTTCAGTTTTAATGTTAGTAAATATTCATTTTCTGATTGTTATTATATTTATATATTAAGAAGTAAATTAATTAATAGTGCCATTAAAGAAAAATGTTTTACCATGTAAGTTAACAGTACTGTAACTGATGTGCCTAGAAGTACGATGGAAAAATAAGCGGTATAAATATTTATTTTTCAGATTTCTTTAGAACATGAAATACTTTTACATCCTCGGTACTTCGGGCCACAGTTACTTGACACCGTGAAGCAGAAACTTTACTTGGAAGTGGAAGGGACGTGCACAGGAAAGTTCGTATTCCCTACAATATTTTAAAAGTAAGGTTAAATATGAAAATGTTAAACATATATTATAAAGTCTCTTAGTAATGTATAAAAAATGAAATTGAAAAGTTCTATTTGAAAATTATATTATCATATCATGTGGTTAAAATAATATTTGGCTTTTTCTAATTTCACGTACTTTGACTTGGCTAGTCAAAGTATTGAATACATAATGAATTTTCTTCCAGATATGGTTTTGTTATAGCAGTAACAACAATAGATAGTATAGGAGCTGGTCTCATTCAACCTGGCCAAGGCTTTGTTGTGTATCCTGTCAAATACAAGGCCATTGTGTTCCGACCGTTCAAGGGTGAAGTTCTGGATGCGATTGTCACTCAGGTTAATAAGGTACAACGAGTTGAATTGTATGAAGTGTCATTATGACTTTTACTTATGAATTGCAGCTAGCCAGCCATAATACTGAACAACAGAGCTAAACTCTCCAGCTTCATAAATGTTTCGCTTAGAAATAGAACACATGAGTGTTATTCTACATATCCGTAAATTTGATTAATTTTCTTTCACAGGTTGGAATGTTTGCTCAAATCGGCCCACTCAGTTGTTTTATTTCCCATCATGTAAGTAATCCAATAAACTATGGTAATATTTATTATATGATTTTGATTCTGTTTCAACTAATAAAATAATAATAATGGTTATTGTAGTCCATTCCTGCTGATATGGAGTTTTGTCCCAATGTGAATCCCCCATGTTACAAGAGTAAACAGGAGGATAATGTCATACAGGAAGAGGATGTGATCAGGCTGAAGATTGTGGGGACAAGAGTTGATGCTACTGGTATTGTGAGTACCAATTAATGATAGAAAGATATCGGTTGCTTATTTTCCATTAATCTGTTATTATACAAATAATAAATGTCATGAGACAATTCATTGGTCAACTAAGAGCTGTCTACACCCACATAAGGTAGAGTCTATACTCAGTAAAATTAACTCGCAGTACTTAAAAAGAAATGAAATATCAAAATGTTTTCTATTTTCTTTTACAGTTTGCAATCGGCACACTAATGGATGACTATTTAGGTTTGGTGACACAGTGATAGTTTTATATACATTTAGTTTTAAGGTAAATTAAGATAATAAAATAAACAAATTTTACAGTAAAAGACATTACTTTTTATTATTATTTATTTGGCATTCAAATAATTGGGTAAATTCCATATGCAATGTAACAAAAACAATCCATCAAAAAAGGGCAAAATATTTGGACACTCTCAGTCTATTTGGGCAGTATGAGTGGTGGTTACATTAACCTGTTTAACGGTTCACTGCTTATAATAAAACCTTATATCTAAATAAAGACTTATTAATAATATGGTGCTGACAGAAGTGAACATGTTATGACAAGAAATATGGTATATATACTTCTTTCTTTAAGCAGTTACAAATGTTCACCAGAACTGTTTGTGGGCTTCTCATTCCAGCGAGGAAGGTTTCTGATATATCTTGCAAAACTAACACTTGTGAAAACATTATTTTCGAAATCTAAAGAAGTATTGTTTTTAAATCTTAAGTATGATTATTTAAAATGTGCACACAGTTCCCCCCTGCTATGTCTCACTCCAATCAGCTATGCGTTGAGCTGTTCGTCAACATAGAAATGGTTCTTGAGTCTCACTCGAAATCTATTTCTAAGTAGAGTCTCTGTTGCCTGATTATATATCTACCGGAAGCAAGCCCGTTACGGGTACGATTCTATGTGCAGGATGCCCATTGTACACAATGACACAGCATCCTGAACATTGAATTGTGGATGTAACCTAATTTAAACTCTCAATATAAAAAGCAGAAAGCCAGATACATTCATTGAATGCCAAACAATGTCAGTATCATATATTTATGTCAGATATTAGACTAGAAATGCTGGTCTATCTCGGTCCAATTAGTTGCTATGATTGGTGTGCTAGATGAAATATTCAAATAATTATAGTTAGGTATCTAATGTTTGGACATTGTAAATATTGAGGTACTTCTAAAGAGTAGTATTTGAAAGAGACTTGAGCATTGTTATATAAATTTCACTTCATAAACGATGATAACGTTAATTCCTATAATAATTGTTATTGTATACATTGAAAAAAAGTTAAGTTTCAAATATCAATTTCGTCAAAGTAAAAAGTATCAAAAGTGACGATTCAAAGTCTTTGGTGTATCAATTATATACAAAAAATTTCAATATGTACGACAAAATAAATAACCTAATTAAAAATAGTATTATTATTGCCCACACTTAAAAAAAACAAATATGGCATCAAAATAAATAATACTCAGTAATGAGATCAGAAACACGTACTAAGCAAACATAAAGTAATCATATAAGCACCAAATAGGCCTAAATCAATGTTAAGCTGAACATGAGACAATTATAAACTGTATCCAATAACATTGAATATGCACACTAGCACATATGTACCTAAGCATTTTTTACATAAATGCTTCAATAATATAGGTAATTACTTAGATATACTAATGAAGTATAATATATATAATTTATAATTTACTATAAAATATTGAGACATAACATTGTGCAATATAGAATTATTATATGTATGTCATTAAAATATTTGCAACAATCAGTAATTATTTTGCAGTCATAATAAATTTGCACAAATCACTCGATGAGTGTATGCTAACAGCAGTGTTGACTGAACAACTAACCTGATTACATTTTGAACTACAATTATGGTTATATTATGTGGTGTCACCAGATAAATATAATGATACAAAGGGAGGGTACAAAATGAAGTTTGGTAGAGATATTTTTCTACTGGGCACAGTGACACTCATATTGGCAATCTTTATTTCAGTAACAAGTAATATTTAAAGTCTACATTATAAAAGTTTTACATAAATAACATACATGAATACATACATAAATTTGATAATTGACATGGAAAAAGGAAATGACAATTGTTTAATATTGTTGAGATATATTCTGTTTTGCCCAACTGTAGGATGTACTGTACTGTATGTATTTGACATACTACATTGCGGGGAAGTACTGTGATTTCAATAGTCGTTCTTACCAAATGTCAGTAACATTAAAAGCCAGGTTAGTTTAGTTCATCAACACTGTGTCGCAGTCGCAAGGCACAAAACAAGACTTCAGGACAAACTGACAATACCGCGAACTCCATAGGAAACAACTATATATATGTGAATGGGTGAGTGCGCTGTCGCACACAGGAAACATTTGACAAAGCAAATAATTTGTAACAGATTAGGAATGACACTGATATGAAACGTTAATTATATATCTATTCACTAAGGAATTTACAGACGGCATATTTGTTTATGAAAAATATGCCATATGTAATTGTAATTAGGTTCATTGTGGGTTGGCTTACCGTAAAATATAATGTATCGATATTTTGTCGTCCAACGATCGTCCGAAAATGTGAAGTCTGAATAACTGTACTAATTTTGTACTGAAATTTTGCAACCATCATTCGTATTATCGCTTGATATGTATTTGCAAATTTGTACATTGGTTTCAGTATTTTACAAGTGCGCTTAAATGCCACCACAACGTTGCCAGACGATCCCACAATTTAATATTCTATTTTCACACTAATGAATGTTTTCAAACGTACGGTTTAGACACAAAACATCGACACCAAAACCAAGATCTTATAGTTAACCATAGACTAGGAAAGGGGTAAAGATTCTGACATTACGAACACTATCTAACATCTCAAACATCTTAACAATATTAACGGTCTATAACACTAGAATGTGATCCAATTATTATCATAATTTCAACACGTTTAACATTAATAATACTGTAATACTTCATTTTATGGAATTCTAGCAGAGAATACAATATCTATGTAAAGGGTCTCGTAAAAATTGAATTACACTATGAAAAAGTTCTTGATATTTTTTTTATATGCTTCCCCGTCCTCTGGCAACTGAAAATCGTCCATCCTGACACTCTTAATCCAACACCACTCGTAACTTGCCTGCTGTTCATTGAAGTAAATGTGGAATTCGCGTAATTGATGTGAGCATCACAGACTTGAGAAAAATTTTTTACTTACCATAAAAGTGACATGGTCACTATATGTATATTTTATTTTGATTTCTAATTTTTTAATTTCTAATTTTTCAAGTCTGTGTGCCATTTAAAGAATAGATTCAAGCTAGCTAATAGGTAAATAATAATTTGTTATATTAGATTTCCCAGAGTGAATATTCACGATCATATTAGATCATTAATTCCATATATAGTACAATAGTAGTATTTTTCATTAGCGTCACGCAGTAAACTTATATATACCAACATTTACTTCCCCGTAAACCGTAAACGCCGATCTAAATCCGTACTATGAGCGTTAGTGATTATATTTCATATGTTATTCATACATTCATTTAAATCGAAATATAGTTAACGTTAATTACATCGTATCGACTATTTATCGGCATACGATTTGAGCGCTAGTACCTACACAATGGGAAGGACAATTTTGTATTGATTACTGTGGTCGGATATCACAACTACCTTCAATACCAAAATCAATATTTATAAGTCGACTTATAGATATCGATTTTGGAATTCTCGAATTGCACCGATTAAAATTTAGCGTCCAATTTAAATGCCGAGCGCTTAACGTACATCGAAATACATTTTTATATCTATACAAAGCTATCGTTGTACTTATCAACTAGACATTATATTAGCGAAACAATTTAATCACGTAGACATTAAAGTGAGTATTTTTGAATGTTTGAAAGCAGTATATGTAAGTTCTTAGTTGTTCACGATATATGTACATTTATAGTGCTACTGTAATATATTTATTTTAATTATAATTTCTTGCTTATTTTTAACATTACCAGACTTTAGTACATACGTCATGCCTCGATCAACCTTGCTATAAACTTCTACTTTCAAGTTCATATCGATCTCATCATATTTAACTAAATTAGTCTCGCTTGTAATTGTCATTTGAGTCTTCGCCTACAAAATATCATTTTAAAGGCCTAATCACATTGCATCACTTTAGGTGTACATTCGGAGCGATTCGTTCATGCGAGTTTATATTTGACGTAAAAATATTTATTTTAAACAAAACTTGAAAGCAATATACGGTTATCGTTCCGGAGAACGAACATCGAATCACCCGGGAATGAACATCGAAAGTGAACCTGTGAACGAGGCCTTACGTGTTCACTAACGCTCACGTATCGTGTGGAAGGATTCAATCGGCGCGCGCTACATTTCGCTGTACTGTCGGCTCGCGGCCGGCGGCGGCGCTAGCGGCGGCCTAGCGGCGGACGTGGAAGCACTGGCACTAGGCGGGGTGCGCGGGGTGCGCGGGATGTCACGAGGCGGCGCGCGGCGCCGCGGGCGGCGCCACGGCCGGCGACACGGGCCCGCGCACCGCCTCGATGTAGTCCTTGATCAGCGTCGCGATCTGGTACGCCTGCGGGACACAAACATAGCAATACATTGACGAGTTTGGATTATTGTAGAGCGGTCGGCGAACGGTCGGCGGGCGAACGCACCTGGTCGGTGGAGAGCACGAGCTTGGCGTGTTTGCGGTCGGCGCGCGTGACGAGCAGCAGCGCGCGCGGCGCCGGCGACACGGCCAGCAGCTGGTCGTGGTCGTGCGACACGAGCGCCGCGCGCGACCCGCGCCGCAGCAGCGTCAGCCCGCGCGCGTCCACCGCCAGCCACAGCGCGCGCGGCCAGTTCGACGTGAACGATTGCTGAACAAACGTTCATTTAGCAACAACTATTTTTAGACTTCAATCAAATATCACTCACTATTTAACGTTGTCAACGAACAATTTCCTCAAAAATTGATACCTAACAAAGTAACAATTCGCTGCTTTTCATGAATCCAAAATCCACATATTTACAGGGTAGCTATTTGAAAATTAAACAATAAATCAATACAGTAGAAAATAACCAGTTACAAAACGTCATTTTTGCGAGCCATTATGCCGGTTTTGCCGTTATGAATGTGAGTCTTACTGAGTATGAATTAAGGAATGTTTTGGATTTATTTGTGTTATAAACTGGTATTTTCAAAATTTTTAATTTGTGTGAGTATTCATGAAAAAACAGCGAATTGTTGCAACAAAAATTATGCATACCATGACATCGAAAATAGTGGCGCGAGTGAGCGGCCAAGAGCTGGCCAGGGTCAACGCGCGCTGCATGGCCGCGTGGGGCGGCGTGCCGCGCAGTGCCAAGTGGTGCAGCCTGACGGCCGGTGCGGGCAGGGCCGCGGCGCCCGCGCTGCCCGCGCCGGCCGCCGGCAGGGAGGCCGGCAACGCCAGCCGCGGCGGCAGCACGGCCGCGGCGGCCCCCGCACACTCCTCCCCACCGCCGAGACAGTCGCCTTTCACGACTTGAGCATGGAGAGCCGCTAACATTACCTGTACACAATTTGACACAAACTCAGTAATTATAATATAAAAAAACACATGGATGGATTTACACTGACGCATGTATTCTGTTAAGGCAAATGGAACGAAATAAATGGATTTAATGTTGTGCAGACCCCTAATTTAGGTGTATAATATGAAATGATAACTATGTATGTACTGTGTAACATTAGCGAATGTTTGTTTATATACTTAGTTGGTGTGCCTTTATTGAAATAAATAAATAAATAAATAAATGGATGGAAATATTTGTTCTAAGTATTGGGTGTTCTTAAATTTATGGAATCGGTTATAAGGGAATTCAATCGCGCATGTGGTGGTACGTTATTTCATGACAACTAATATAGAAGAGAAAACGACACACTATAATAAGAGTTCGGTAGTGAAATAAAAAAGCGGTTACCGCTTCGTCCGTTTCGATGGGCAGGCGGTCGTGGCGCACGGCGTGCAGCACCTGGTAGTACAGTAGCTCCATCTCGGCCGCGCACGCCGTGTGCAGCGGCCGCTCGCCCAGGAACAGACGCTTCTTGAACACCAGCCTGCGAACAGCGATTGATCACGCTTCCACTTTATGCTAGTCACTCAATTATATCTATACTAATATCAGAGAAAAATTTGAATTTCCGTATGTGTGTGTGTGTATGTAATGATGAGTAAAAACTACTGGATCGAATTCAAAAATTCTTTCATTTCACGCTACATTATGACTGATCAATATAGGCTATATAATATCACGCTACGACTAATAGGAGTCGAGCAGCAATGAAAAATGTTGCAAAAACGGGAATAATTTATATGCCAAGACAAAGTTGGCGGAGT
>DWGJ01005429.1:0-10416 GCA_018246895.1 Aspitha aspitha aspitha
TGTCTGCCCCAAGAAATTTATGCACTTATGACAAAGAATATAAAAATAATAGGATAATAAAACTAAATAAAACTAAAAATAATACAGAAAAAAATAGAGCGGTTATGACAATTTATATATAGTTATGAATAAAACATTATATTTTTTTACTTCGTTCCAAAAGTAAAAAAGATAAAAAAGAAACAAATTGTTGCAGGGCGTCCGGCAGCGCAGTGATCCTTGACCCGCGGATGGTGTGCAAGAAGAACCGGCGCGGCCGCGGCCGCCTGGCGCAAATCTGCAGGAACGAGACCGGGCTGCTGAAGGAGATCAGCCGCGGCGTCACGCTCGGCGCCACCGAGTGCGCGCACCAGTTCACCCACCGCCGCTGGAACTGCACCACGCAGAGGCGCAGCATGCGCAAGATACTCGTCAGGGGTGAGGGCACTTACATGAGTTAACAGTCAGCAAAAATAAATAAACAACCGGGGACAATTCCACACACGGCTGTCTGTCTGATCCCAAATTCGGCAATTTAATGCCTGTGTTATGGTGACCGGACAGCTGATAAACATACATATATTCATACGATATAGTAGGTAGGTACTTATATAGATATTTTTATTACGCTCAGACACAACAAACAAACGTGCTCATCACACAAACGTTTGCCCTAGGTGGCAATCGAATCCACGACCTCCGGTTTTGCAGTCAGGGTCTCTAACCTCTCGACCATCTCGATCATGTAAAGCCGTCACTCACTTGTAAAGCCGTCGTTAATAAAACAATGTGTGTTTTGTTCTAAAGGATGTCAATGTCGGTTCATTGTTAGTTAACTTACTAGCGTTTGTAGTTTAGTTTTTATGAATGAAAAAAATCTAACAATTTCAACGTGTCTATCGCCCCACATCAGGAGCCGTGAGAAAACACATTTTCGACACGCCTTAGCCCACGTAACGTGACACGTCAGGTTATCGACAATCACCACGAAAGTCTAATAAAAATGTTGAAAAACCCTCAAATCTGATTAGCGACACTTTCGCTGTTTTATTGTTCCAAGTTACGTATCTATTTACGTATAGGCAACCCACATAACGCCTTGAACGAAATATATAAAGATCAAAACGACACCAGTTTTCTGTTCATTTATAGTATCGAGATCGTAGAAAACAACCAGGCTTGGTAAAATATTCTATATATTGTACTCTAGTGTTATAAGAAATTTTCGAGGACCAAATAATTTCAGTAAGTTTATGTACCGCATTGCTTTATAAGGCTTTTACGAGGACCAAATTATTTCAGTGAAGATTGACATATTTTTACGCACTTTGATTACCTTGAAAATATACATAAATTACTAGCAATATGTTCAGTATTCGATTGCACTTCTACGAATCGATAATATTTACTATTTATCGTATGTTCTAAACTTTCCACAAAGCTTGCAGCATGCTGGACCACGCTGGAACGGAAGATGCATGCTCGTGCATAAGAATAGCTTACACCTACGCTACATAAAAGCTATATAAACAGCATCTCAATATTAAAGATGCATCGCCTCTTTACGTCCAACTAATTTTATGATTTTATAACCAATATAACGTACATAAAACCATCGAATCACACAGTTTACACGCATTTATTGAATCGAGAAATCTATTTACGAGCGATCGACACAAAAGTTCAAACAATCAATAGATTTATCGGCGCGTCCGCGATGAGTTCATCAGCATTTAAGCCGTTGTAAATTGCGGCCGGGGGTCCGCTACCTGCCAGCTTTATTAGCCGATGGACAAAAGAATGCAAAATGTGTTAAATCGCACAGATCGGTATCGCAGCCTAATTCGATTAGGTTAAAAGAGTTGATTTTTATGTGACCGCTCGTTTATCTGAATGCGACCCCGAGAGATGGCGTCGGTAGCGTTTTATCGATATTAAGCTTTTTTTAATCGATAACGAACATCTTAATGTATTTGGGACAAAAGTGATAGTTTATTATTTTTTGCGTTTTAAGAATTCGTATTGTGAATGTATTGACACCTACTTAAATCTTTGATTCTGATATTTTCTTTAGCTGTATATACAGGAGCATAAAATATGAAGGTCAAGAAATCGAAACCGTTTTTAATTAGTTTTATTTTTTAAGTCTTCATTTATTTATCGATTATATTTTTGTGAACTTCTTCTAACTTATACTAATAACATAACTTAATATTTATACTCGCTATAACGGTGAGGTAAAACATTATACGAAAACCTACACACCCTAAAATGTATTAAAAAATACATATATGTACGTACTTGTACTACTTGTTATAATGTTTGCTGAGGTGTGTGCAGTTTGCCAATACGTTCTTGGCTAATATGGTAGACTTTTTAATATTAAATGTAAATGTGAATATTGGGCTCAAATTCAATTCGATTAGAACTTATCGATGCTAATTTTATATCGATATATGGGCAAAGCCAATGGTTCGACCGTCCGGTCCTGCATTTATTTCGGATTCATTAGTGTAAATTAAGAGGTATTTGTCAAAATTTCGCTCTCAACCGAAAATATTTATAAACTGCACAACTACCTTTTGCTGTGTTTTTTTGCAAATAATCTGCCCGGGTCGTTTTGTGCATAAGACTTTTATATTAGCCTATAAAATATCAATGTTTATGCTCACGATTTATGATGTATAGACATATTCGTTAAGGCAAAAAGCATTAATTATTATAACTCCTATAGACTGATTCGACGTTTTATTGCTCATTTCTAAGTTTATTAAAAGAAACGAGACCAGAATGCTGTTATCATTAATATCTCTATGAACACGTCTATTAGCACGACTTCTATAAAATGTAATCAATTAAAAGTTGACTAGTTTTATTAATTTAAACAAACAATATGTTTTCATTTTGAATTTTAAAAAAAATTTTGCGATTCATATGTAAATTACTACTTGATATTTATTTTTAGGCTTTGCCCGCAGGTATTTTTAATATTTCGTATTTATATAATATATTTTTATTATTTCGTATTTTAAATATATATTTATTTATTTGGTTAACGATTCGCGGATTAAAAAAAATAATTCAACCCCTATTTAACCCCGTTACGGACGGAATTGAAAATAATCCTTTACTGGGTGCCTACGTTGTAAAAGCAAGGCATTGTCAAGATTTCAAGTTTCTAGCCTCAGTATTTACCTAGGCTTTGCGATGATGTATTAATTAAGACGCACAATGTCTTTTATTTGCTATAATACATACCTATCTACTTAAAGTTTGGTAAGGCAAATTATTATTTAATATACCTATTAGCAATTGTTATCGTTTAATGAACTGAAGTTTTGTTTGCTAATACCCACCTTGAAATACTTTAAAAATACATCCTATTTAAAAACGGTTGAGTTTCAAGACTCAGAAATAAAATCATCAATTTCTTATACATAATATACGAGCTCCGGCAAGAGTTGAATTTGACTCCCAATTACGAACAAATCATTTATCTGGCAGGATCAAGGCACTAATTAATAAAAAGGCTGCGATGGCGTGTGTGGGAGGTAAAGAGGTTGTAGTGGTGGAGGGTTGGGGGGAGCAACAAATTAGGTTAAAAGCCTATAAATTGATGCGAACAGCTATGGGTGGCAGAGGGTACAGGACTGAATTAGTACCGGGTTTTTTATCACGGTCACCACTGACGAGAATATATCGTTCACAGGATGCTTCCGTACGGGTTTTTGGAAAAATGTTTTATCTTTTTTACGACGTTCTCGGTTATCCTGTTTAAATAATATATCATATGTTTGCGTTTTTTTAAGGAACTTGTAGTCTAGCATATAGCACACTTGCTTAGAAAACGTCATTTACGTACATTTTATTTTCTCGTATGTATAGCTATTGTTTAAATATTAAAGGACTGCATTTTTCTTAGAAACTATTGCATTTTGCAGCTTCTAGACATATATATCAAATTATTAGATCAGCACTATGTCACTTTTAGGATATTTGAAATCAATGTCACACTTCATTTCCGTTCAAGTTATAATATGTCAAAATACAGTCCATCCTGCCACTTTTAAAAATAGAACTTGTCCGTGGCAAAGCTAAGGATACGACTTCCGCTTTCTGTATTCAGGCTGCGTTTTAAAATCTTTCGAATAGGCTTGAGAACTCGCAACAAAGATCGTACAGTAAAGTCCAGTACAGTACATCGTAAGTGCGACGAAAATAAGGTTGCAACTAAAACAAGAAATTATAAATTCTGTCTTTATATTCCATTATTGACTAAGCTTATTTTAAAAAGATTTACAGGGATCAAATTAATATTACCAACATTACCAACAAAATCCGAGTAACACTCAAAAAAATTGTGTCATAAATGAATTAAAAACCCATTAACAATTCGAAAAACGCGTTAGCTCCGTAGATGATGTAGTAACGATTTTATTTGTTAAGGACGACGATTTATATATAGATGATTTATACTTTTACAATATTTATGTAATGCCCCCGAGGCTCGAACGAAACCGTACCCCCTGTACATTTATCATGAGAAAAAAAATAATCATCGTTAATTGGTCCCTTTCATTAGTAACTCGTGCATTCTTCGCTTCGTTGTTTTTTCGGTGTCAAATCTTTATCAATGAAAAAAGGATTTCATTCTTATTTAGATTACTTTATCACATACCTATATATACAGTTGAGGCGCTGTCGAAAGGCCGGCGAGCGTAAGAAATGTTACATTTAATGACTTCAGAGATAATATTTGGTAATTAATATCATCTTAATGAGAAACCGAGTAGTGGTTAAGTGATATGTACTTTGAACTTTCTTGTTCTTGATTGCGCCGTTGAATGGTACTAGCTATTTTATTTAGTTAAATAACGCTTGAAATTTTAAGCTAGCTCTCTTAAAAAGAAATTTAAGTTTGATTTTCCTATCTATCATTATTTTTATTTTGTCTTTTCTCCACGTCGATAGCTAATTTGGCCCGCTGAATATTATAGCCATTCGACAGTTAAACTCTATGTGTTCATGTAAATTACGTCTGTTAATAATAACTTGTATTGAAATTCTTTCATAATTCTTAAATACCTATTTACCATAAATGTGAAAGGCAAATATTTGTTTTTTGTCAGGTTTCCACGTCAAAACGGCTGAATTGATTTTGTTATAATTTGGTTTGGAGACAGCTAGATTTTCGACAACGGTTTGTAAATTTCTTTAAAAGTAACCCCTAAAGATTCAAATAAAGGGATGAAGATTGCATGCGATATATTTCGGTGTCTATACGAAAACAAAAGTTCCAAGTCTGTTATAAATACTCTATTATAGGTTAAAAATTGATTTTATCAAAACTAGTGCACTGAGCTAGTTAAGCCGAGCTATTTGTAGCTAGTTAAGAAAAAAATTGTACTTATAAAATATTCTATTCAATAACCAACCACCACTAAGTAATCTATAGGCTATAACATCTCTATTTAACCAACAAACACCGCGATGTTAAATTCCTAATCGTAAACATTGATATTTAATGAAATGCTCGGAACGCATCTAGTTGTTTCAAGAACGATGCAACATAAAACCAAATCAAAGTAAAACGACTACACGAAACGCTGCAGTGAAAGTCAGCACCGCGCTATCAAATCGTAAATACCTCGACACCTTATCTGGCTAGACTCAACAAAACAGTCTAATTAAGCTATAAACAAAGCCACAAACACGGACTCCCAAAATATTGAGGTCTAAGGCCTTATACTAATCTCGGCGGGCCATTAAGTGTCGACAGGTCGCCGAGAGCAGACCGCGGGCCCCATAAAGATTACCACACGATAAGTCGACTACTGAACCGATGGACCTCACACGCGCGCCGGTCGCCTCATAAATACTCGAAAATCGCTTCATACGGACAAAAAACTCGGCGATAAATTTGGCGCCCCTAACACGTAAATGTTCTTAATTATAGTGTAATTTCCGGGCAGAGTTTCGTTGTATCTAATCTGTTCGGTCTTATGGCCGTTCGCCGTTCGAAGACTCCCAATAGCAGTCGTAACTCCCACCGCATCGATTCAACCGTACCCACTTCCAATACTCACAATATTAGGTACAACTTAATAAGTATTTTATTATGTTAATGTCAAAACCCAAGTTGGAAACTCGATACTCGGGACGGATCTTAATATCAGGCTTTAAAAGATAAGATGGGTCTGCCAAATGTAATAGCTATCAAAATGATTATGATTGTATACGCTTTCAAGAGGAACATCAATTTCATTAGTCTGGATAGCTTTTATAAATTTTAGACGCGTTCAATTTATTTTTGGTATTCTAAAGTCCAGTAGTGATTACACTTCCAAGTTACGATACGATCGATCTTAATTACGATATGAATATACGAACCTAAGTAGGTTTGGATCTGTTGGAAATTTACGCAATTTTGTTTTGCAGTTATATACGTACGTAATAAGAAGAACATATGCAAACTCTCCGTATTTATTTCGTAAAATATCTCGATATAAAAAGCGATTTATTAAAAATTCGTTTCATTTCGGATTAACGCGATCGTTCCCCATCTTTAACGCTCCCAACGTCTCTGACAAATAATTTGCGGAACGCCAAATAAAGGAGACCTACATATTTATAAGCGCTCGATATAGCATCCATGTAGCTCGATGTCAGCGTCTCCGATCATTCTGGAATAAGCAATAGCTCTCGTATGTTATTTGAAAGTCAAACATCGGGCTGGCCGCGAGTAATCGACGTCTCAAGCACAAAATTGTTGGTGGAGGCGATATCTCGCGAACATCGCATCGTGTACAGAACTCGAGAGATCGCTTGTCTTTTCAAATTCGTGCCGCTTCACTCGCACTCGCCGATAGCGATACACCTGTCTCCCTTGTTGCCAAGTGCTGGTTATTCCACTTATATTTTTTCTCGAGGACGACCGGCCGTCTGTCCGTCACGAATGACAGGCGCGCGCGAGCGGCCGACAATCCGCACTTGTCACCGCCGCACGGGTTTCCAATGCCAAATTAAAGGAGATACACCAGCAACACTGAAATAGGCGCTATAAGCGATCCCGACAGCTTACTTTTTCGAAGATATCTTAAGGAGCTACATAGCCAGGTCGCTTTAAAGCGCCTCTGCTGGTTGCAATGAGAGAAAATATGTTCTGTTTGTGCGATATTCGGACTAGTGGAATGGTTCTTCACAGTGCTTTTTAGCTGACTTATTGAAGGCTTTCGTTGTAAAAAAATTTAATGCATTGTACTGACTTATTACATTTTAGATCATAACCTCTTCATCTTTAAAGGATGCAACTAAGAGTAGGTACATGTATCGGTCTAAATTTGCATGAGCTTTAATCAGATGTTACTAGGGTAACAGAAGTTAACGGTGCTATATTTCGTCGTTTCGCTGTTTGTGTAGAAGAATAAAGCTAATTATTCCCATTAAACAGGCACAATCCATTCAAATTAGTTCATCGGACGCTCGTTGAATAAGTATTTGCGTTTTGTGCGCGGCTGAATGACGCTCGGCCCCTTCCGGTGGGTGGCTGCTGTCACAACACGCAATGCGCGTCGCGGACGCACCGCACCGCATAATGAGACGTTTACTCGCATTAGCTAAAGAAATTGACAAGTGAACAATAGCGGGCCGAGGGGAAAAAGGACTGCGAAAACTGCAGAAAGGGCCGGACAGTGTCGTATCGTATTACCCGACGTAAAATATCCGGGGGAAAGGAATGAGAAACGATCGCTCCATTTAAATACGGGTACGGGTCGGGAGCGTTCGCGTGCGTTCGGTAGCGTGAGAATGCGCTTTATTCGGGCGGTGACAGCGCGTCCCGCGTCGGTCGGGCCTCGGCGGGTCGTCGATAAATCAGGTGCGCGGCCGCGACGCTCATATATCGGCCAGTGAAGCCACAATGGCCCCGTGCTGACACGCTGACACTGACGCAATTGCTCGCATGCGCCCGTCGCCGTCGCCGTCACGCCGACGGCCGCGACAGCCTTACGAGCCGTGCCACCCCCCCGCGACCCCGGCCCGCGCCCTCACCCTGTATTTATTGCGCTAAATATTTGAATTAATCAGATGAGATAAAATGCTCGCGTTCGTTTAAACATTCCGATGCGGTCGCGGTGACAACTCGATGTATTGTCCTCGTATTAAACTGATCCTTTTTAAAGAAGTCATCCGTTCTCTTTTTGCCCTTCACTGTTTATTCAATGTGCGTTATTTATTTATGCGTTTGAGGTCAAACTTTTTTACCTAATTATCGTATACCTATACATAATTCCTTACAATCTCGTATAACATGATAAGTATGTCTAAATAGAAACTTAGGGTTTATGTAACTTATTTGTATGAAGTTCAGCGCAAGAATTTTATCAGGAGATAAATCTTTGTAGAGGCAAGTAAAGTTGCTACGATGGTTTTATGAGAAGGTTCCTCGGTCGACTTGGAGGTAGTAACTGGCGTACAGGTTTATGACACCCCACTTCGCACGATATACGATACTTGGCAGGTCTAAGGAAACACTTATGCCATGTTTCACTCACGGCAAGGATACGTGTAGGAATTCAGCTTCGCATCGCATCTGTTTAAATGGCGAGCTTGTTCTAAAGGTTTGTTTGGTTTATTACAGGAATATCATTGTTGTGCTCGCAATGCTCATTAATTTAATACTAACATATAAACATAGGTAGCAATGTACAGGCATTCGTTTTACGCAGTGCTTTGTTATACGACTACATGAATCTGACGCAAGGAAAAATGTATGAAAACAAAAAATGTTTGCTCGAGTGACTTTGTGTAAAGCAACTTTACGTCCTCACTTTACTTAATTACATTACGTTAACAATAATCCGATCTAACAATAATCGATATAACATACACTGATATACATTACACGAATAAACCAAAATCAATAAATCGAATCCAAGTAATTATTTGAAAAATATCAACAAACCCTTATAAGCATACTCATTGAAATTGAAGCTGTATCGAATATGCGTTCGTAATTTACTTCAGTTATTCATTTGGCGTCTTCTTTTTAACTATACGAGTTGATAGAGAGATTAAAACGCGAAGAGCGGGCAAGTGTCGCGATGACGTCGTCTCCATATCAAATCTAAAATTCCTGTACGGAATGCGTGAACGGTTAATAAGTCGCCTCAGAGTCAGACGAGCGATTGGTATCGAAAAGCGAGTTCCAGTTTATCAGTTTCTAGCGGGAACGTCCGGCCGATTTGGTCTGTAGTCCAAGCACGCGCTTTTGGGGTTACATTTTATTGGATTTTTTTCATAGAGACAAAGACAAAGACATTTATTGGCACAAATATGGGTACATTTAAAGATGTTGTAGAATTGTTAGTGCACTCCATATTTTGCCTTTTACGGCGTACAAATTTAAAACATGATTTTATCGTTTTACTATATTTACAAGTTTCGTGTTGGATAGTCCAGTGTTTGCTTAGGTTTCGTAGCTTTTTATAGGATGATGGACGGTAGGTATGAGACGAGACACAAATCCAGGGCGAGCCAAAGGAAAGTGTTAGTGTGTTGTTTTGGAAATGTTAGTCTTTCTAATGCCCCTGAAGAATATTGACGGGATACCGAACCCAGTGTTCAGGTATGAGTTTTGTACGCACTATATGACGGTTTGTCCTGTCACCAAAAAATGCTCAATATAAAAAATCTCGAATACTCACCGAGTTGGACCTCGTTAATACTTCGTTCCAGTAAGAAATATAAAACTTTTGTCTAACAGGAATCGTTCGTTTTACTCTGATTTTGTAGCCGTGATTGAGACCCGATTCGATCAGACACAACGAACACATAGTTCGTAGACACAAAAAGTCTCGATCGTATATACTGGCCTCGTAGTGGGGGATTATCCACCCTGACTGCAAAGCCGGAGGCCGTGGATTCGATTCCCAACCAGGACTAGCATTTGTGTGATGAGAAAATTTGTTTGTTCCGTGTCTGGGTGTAATAAAAATATCTACATAAGTAACATATTGTATGTATACAAAGTTATATCTATACAAATATGCAAAGGTTTTGGAAGTTTTTGGGATGGATTTTTTGCCTAATTACCAGTACAGCAAAAAAGTCTGCCTTGCTTTTACAGAGCTCGCTACAGCTGTATAGAATAGTGCCAAATGGAGAGATGTTCCAGCCCTTTGTCCCTAATGGGTGAACGGATTTCATCATCATTATCATATGACACACTTCAGACGTGTACACGACTTTGTTAAAGGAAAATTTAAGGAACGATGGCGACGATGATAAAAAGATCGCCGGCACAGAATAGATCGGGATAGTTAAGTATCGGGAAAAATGGAAATCTTTAAATCATGTTTTAAATTTGTACGCCGTAAAAGGCAAAATATGGATTGAACTAACAATTCTGTAACATCTTTAAATGTACCCATATTTGTG
>DWGJ01005430.1:0-10416 GCA_018246895.1 Aspitha aspitha aspitha
TAATATTTTCTGAGGTGTGTGAAGTCTACCAATCCGCACTAGGCCCGCGTGGTAGACTACGTCCTAAATCCTTCTCACTATTAGAGGAGACCCGGTCCAGCAGTGGACCAATAATATGGGTCGAACAACACTATATTTTCTAAACATCGTTATTTTTTTTTGTATATTTTTTTATAATTCATACTTATGCATGAAGAGTATTAGAAATACAAAAACAATTTTTTTATTTTATTTACCTATTACTCAAACACTAATGGACCTATTTTGAAATTTAGTATATGTAGGTAGTAATTATTTATTATTGCGGTCAAGATATATAATCCTTTTTTACAGCGAGAAATCACTTATTCCCACGGCAGCAGGCGAATCCAAGTAATAACAAGTATAGCCATGTTTATTCAAAGATTTCAACTAACACAGGTTAAATGTCGCATGTCACATCCAACCTGTCTGTCGTCTCGTGTAAGACAAGTGTCATCAGAAATATCTTTCCAATTGGTATTGAATGATGCGGATGGACGTGGATGATTGCGATTGCCTTGTAATTCCTGTTCGTTGGATGTGAATTTGTGATTATCCTTTCCTGTCCGGTTTATTCCATTCTACGTCAGTAATTGTCGTTAACAACTGTTATATGTATTTTCATGGAGATTAGGATCGGGTTATGTAAATAGTTTTATTTTTGCATTATGTTGGAGACTATTTTTGTTTGCTGTGTTATGTTACGCAACTTAAAGATGGGTCATAAAACCTACTTGTGTAGGTACTTGTTATTAAAACATATCATGTAAAGTATCCGCTACTGGAAAGAATCTTTCTATTCTGTAGGATGTAAGTAGATTGTATTTAAAATGTCGTTTATTCCTCGAGCGCTGAATATTGATTGTTATCGCTTGGTAGATCTTTCACATACAATTTGAATGTAAAACGTACGTACTCTACAAATAATCATTTTTTTGCGAAAAATGCAGTTTCAGAAAAATTCAGTTGTGATGTCTTCTTGTTTTGTTTCCAGGTAAGTTAGAACCTGCTCAAACCTGACTGATGTTTCGCGGAACAGGTAAATGGCGTAACCCGCTACCGTAAGTCAAATTATTAGCGAAGAAATAAAAAAGCGCTCCCACGACACCATATTTTGATAAGTGCAAAACCAATATTAGTATTCATTAATGCGTTCAGTCGCCCGTGAAATCAACAATTTACTACGTTTGCCAAAAATTTCGTTTTATGTTGCCTGCCTATTGCTTTTTGTAGAATCTTAGTTTTTTTTTAATCTCCCTCTCTTTATATTTGGCATTGGTTCCGAAATGAGCAAGTTAATTTCTTGGAACTGAATTTTAAGGTGACGTTAGAGCTGTATAATTTATGTAATGTATTCATTGCGACTATTACATTAATTCGTGCTGAGTGTTAACTGATTAATTGCGAGTGTATAATTAAACAAGTTAATCTTAATTCGTAGAATTTGATTATCAAGCGTCTTTTTTATTCGGTACATTAATTTAACAGTCTTATGAAAAACGTTAGTATTTCTTAACACCATTAGTAAACGTTATTATAACATGATAAATGTTGGATAGTTTGTTGCTTTAAGACTATAATCAAATTCAATGGTATTGTGTTACAGCAATAGGTATATACATATAGCCCTAGTCAGGTAGTTTATCGGTGTGTCATTGTATTCCACATGTTTTACAAAGTTTTTATACACGACTCGCTTAACCTTTAGAGGCTTTTTACAAGCTTAGTTCCTTACTCCATTCGATGACTCAATCGGTTACCTCATCAACATGTATTGTGAATAAAGCTTCACGTATCTAATAGTGCGCGAACGGGTAAACCAGGGGCGATGAAAGAATGAATTGAAAAATGTCATATGGATTTTACTTCGAAAATGGTAATTTATATAGAGATGAAGATATAAAATTGATGCTCATCTGTTACAAAGGGATTCCACAAATGTAAAAATTTATTTCTTTGAAACACTCACCTCACTGATCCCATACTTGTTTGGTACTCGTAAATTTTTACGCTGATAAACCTAATAGACCTATAGCTTTTTCGCTTTAACATACAACAATGATTTGACAATATTTAACAGATACGTCACGAGATATAGGATTTTCGTTAGTAATAAAAATATGCACTTACAAGTTAAAGCGATACTTAACACGCAAAGCATATGTAATATATCCTTCATTAAATGCTAATAATATCAACGCATGATCACGACGTTTATTTCGTTAGGAACAACGTTAGTCGTTCGCGCTCGTTAACGTTATATTATCCTGGTAGAACATGTCCATTAAACAGTTAATTGTGCATTCTATTCGACGTGTGTAATTGGTATCCACGGCATCCTAACGGTAGCAGGCAGCTGATGAATTAAACAAATTCCCGCTGCAAAACCATTCATGAAGTGTCTCGATGTATGCAAAGTATCCAATTAAGTTAACGCTACCGAGATTCCTGTGGGAGTTGAGAATCTACGCTAAGCGAGGGCTTAGTTAAATGCATCACGTTTGACATCCAAGAATAATAGTTTAAAACGATACTGGCTCGTTTATATTGTGTCATTGTTTTTGCTTAATTTTTACATTAACAACAAATTAGTGTCGATTTACACTAAATCCTAATAAATGGTATTTTACAAATGACTTTTTTTAAATAGAACATAATGTATTATGTGTTATTTCAATAGAACAGGGTTACAGAATCTTTGTTATCAATAAATTAGCTTAATCTGTATAAATATGTAACAATAAGAAATGTAATGTAGTTTTTTTTCATTTAAAAATGTTCTAGTAATGTCTATCATTTTGCAGATTCGTTCTGAGCGTAGTTACTTTAAAACGTCAACGATGTGTTGATATTTGGTATGAATATCAAAAAAAGTGACTATCAAGTCACATAACCTATCTTATGATCTAAATGTGAGATTTACATAAGAAATATAACTGGTTGTGACATGTTGCTGAACTGATCAATTTGCATACTATGCTTACAGTAATACGAGGTACACTTTTTTATTACGTGATACAGGTAATCAGGCAGAAAAATTGTTAGCATATTATTAACATAAAAAGTCGATTTCTACCTACTGTTATTTATTTCTCAAAATTAAAGGCTAATGTACCTACGTCAGTCCATAAGTGTGAGAAATGGACTTCGGAGCGTCTTCGCTACAATAAATAGGAAGACCAGGTCAAGAATACTCTTAATTGAGAAGCTTGTGTAACGATTTTGACAAAAATAAACACGAAAGAAGTTTATCAAGAAATCCTTAGTCTTTGTCTACACTTATTGGACGGACTTGGTGACTTGACTGTACCTACTATATTTCCCAATACAGCAGTAAAATAGTACAGACAGTAATAGGAAATGTCTCATACACTGCGTAAATCTCAATTGCAAATGTTGAACCATCCAATAAAATGCGTAATGTAAACGTATATTGATAAGTAACAGACGTAATTTATGAGCATGTCTGCAAACTAAATCAAACCTTTCATAATATGTATCGCATAACGATACCAGTCTTTGCGACATTTATTATGGACTGAAAATGCTGGGCCCGATATGATATATTGTACTGAACGAGATACTATTTACCACGTATGAAATGAAGTAAACCAGTTTCAGATAATAAATTATAATGGTTGTTACCAATATAGAGGCTTCATTTAAAACTCGTACAATTATAAAGAAAATATTTCAATAGTTTAATATTTCTTTATGATTATACAATCACGCCAGTCTTCTAATAGGGTAGGCAGGACGCACGCCAAATATTTCTATCCTTACAAACCTGACATGTTGCTTGTACATTCATTACACTTTTCATTTTCATAGTCTGTTTCGGACACGATACGTCCATCAGTCAGTACAATAAATACCTATAAGTAATAAATATAACATAGTTTAAAATAGTAAAAAATATTTTTAAAAAGTTTCAGAGTACCTAATCCGTTTCGGTTCCGTAAAACTTTTTGAAGAAAAAAAAAGTAAAAAAGTAAGTGGTTCATTTACAGGCATTATAAATACTAGAACAGTTGTACAATTGCTTATGATGAACGCTAGTGGCAATAATCCTTTTATGGGCATCAAAAAAAGTCATACCGCACTTTGTATTTACATACGCGATAAAAAGTACTATAGTTGCACTACTCAAATTGTATGTAACATATGTCTGTACTTAACTGCCATGGCGCCAGAAAGCGGTACTCCTGAATATTTAAAAATAGAATTCTGAATACAAATAAAGCTCTTTACCGTTATTTATCATACTTCACACTGCATTAGCAAAACTATACACGGTACATTTTTAGGGTTGTCGACCGCCAACACTCACGACAATTTTTATGTGAACGTCCATACTACTAATATAAATGCGAAAGCGTGTGGTTTTGTCCTTCTTTGATGTGACAACGGGGCAACGAATCGATGTGCTTTTTGTTATGGAGATAGCTGAAAGGCCGGAGATTGACACAGGCTACTCTTTTCTCTGTAAAATGTTTCGTTTTCACATGATAACACGTTTCAATCAAACAAGCCGTAGGTGACCGTTAGTATGTGAATAAAAGTCCTAAATGTACAGTAAAATTTAGTTTTCTATTCGCTTAGTAGATGAAATCAACACAATCAAATTATAATAGTGTATAAAATACAGCCAAATCATTCAATTGCCAACCCTATATTATATTAACTATCCATTATTACTACCGTGATACGTAATCTCATAACACGACCTAGACATCGGCTACTTAATATTGCACGTGTGTCGCATGTAACATAATCCTTACTTTATAGTAGTTAATAGTCGCGTCGCGCGCGTTTTTATGCGCGCCGCTATACTGATACCATCTGCGACACTTCTAACTCTACGCTTGTCTATATCAAGACAAATTTGATTTATTATAGTCATACCGTCTAAATTTCTGAATTTTAAGCCAAAAATTGTATAACGACAGTCAAAATAAAATTTTCTTTTGTCTTTTGACAATTGAACGGCACTCTTCTGCAAATCTTGGTATGGAGTCGTCATTCGAAAGAATGGTATGCACTATAATAACCAGCTTAGTAAATTTATCATTTCACTAGTTTGATTCAATTCTCTAGTTGATATTGGTACATAGATACCATACATGTGTCGTAAGAAATGGTCATGTTTTTTTACTTTTTTCAAGCGCTTTTTGTAAGCGCGTTGGTTTGGTACTATGTGAAATAAATATAAACAATGATAAAAATCGTAGTAAACTTAATATCAAAACATTTTAAATCTACAGCGATGATAGTAAAAAATTATCGACCCAAACGTTTCTATAAAATGAAGACTAAGAAAGATAATACAAAGATTTATTAGATGTATATTCGTACAAATAAACGATTACCATACAGACTCTGCCTGACTATATGATACAAATCTAATGGAGGCTTGATAGTCTCATCGCGCGTTCATTCCCGCTACGATGATAAGATCTGCGAAAGTCAGTTTTTCTATGTAACATAATGCATATTTCATTAATTCATTTACATGTTCATTTATACAGTTTACACAGGTTTTGCCTATTAATATTAGATAGATCATGAGATCATGTGTTAAGTTATCCCAACATATTTTAATATCCAGATGTTTTTGTCACGGAAATTGAAGATTTATTAAATAAATTTTCCACGCATTTCGTACAATGTAGTATCAACGTGAACTGAACAATTTGTTACATTGTAAGTAAATGCCAATTAACTATTACTTGTAGATCGTATGTGTAATATGCAATTTATGCATATAATGCGATCAATCATATAATATTGCACGTTACGCGTCGGTAGGTACATACATCTCGTACGTTTTGGCTACAGAACTAAAGAAAATTTTGAATTGTGGGTTAATTGTCGTAACATTCTTTTGTCTTGCATCGATATGTATCTTATGTGGAAAACTATTGAATAAAAATATCACTTGATTGACTATAAACAATTGTGCCCTCAGGATATATTATTATTTTTATTCATTTATGTAACATATTCCGGTCACAGCGTATGTAAGTCTGCTTACATATTGCTGGCTCAGTTATTTCGAGCTTAAGACTCTGAACATAAGAGCTAGAGGATTTAATTGTGAAAAACGACTTGGCAGTTTTTGCGGTTTGTAAAACGTTCGCTTTGAATTTTGAACTTTACTTACTCGATCATAGCGTTCAATAAATATGCCTCGTAACAGTCATTCATTAGTATTTCACGGATGCATTTAATCGGTGCCATTACGCTGGTGTTTCTTATGATTCGTTTCCTCTATTCCTTAGTCATTAGAGTAAACGCTGGGAGGTATGATAAAAGTATGATATGGGTATCCTGAACGTGAGTGATAAAACTGTTCCTTGTATTAACGGCCCGAGTTTCTTGGCGTAATTGAAAGTTGAAATTGTTAGTTTATCATTGCTTATTATAAACTCATTACTTATTATGTATTTTTAGACCCCAGGCTTCTTAAAGATGCTCTTCCAGTTTTAATTGGTTGGAAGGTTTAAGTTAAGTTCCAGTTTTAAGGTTTTTTTCAAATTACTGGGCATACATTTATATTGGTTATTTCAATTAATAGACGTTTTATCATCTCTTGCAACGGTATAATTAGATTTGCTTTGATTTTCTAACTTCAAAATTCTTTCTCATGGTCAGAACGTGTTGCGGGCCTATCGGATCCGTCACGGTGCTCTGGCGTTTGCTGGGTCACCGCCCGTGAACTCGCATTTCCTTCCTTTAGTAGTTTATTAGTCTCCGCGCCATATTTGGGGCGTGAATGCAGCTGGACAAACGTACTCTGTGTTACGACTTTGTGAATGGAATTTTTGGGATTGAATGAATGGATGAGCGAATGAAAACAAACACGTGGAACTATGCAATCTGTGAGCGAATGAGATCTTTAAATTATAAAGTGAATATGCGTTAAATATAACATCTTCGTTAGTGTTCTTCAGAGTTATTTAGGTGATTAAAAATTTCCCACAGTCAAAGAAATTACCAAGCGAATGACTGGCCAATTAACTTGTATCTCGTAAATCAAAGCCTGATGTGCTTAGCTCCAGGCTTTTCCAGTTACAGTACCTCCATGGAATAATTTCATATACGTACCAATAACAGAACCTACTAGTAGCTTGTTGTACATAGAAAAGCTTGTTATGAATAAACCTTTTTACATTTCTACGATAAATGTCGCCATTGAAATAAGATTCACGTGATTACGATTTATTTTTGCCATCTTTGCCTTACCTAAGAAGTATGTAGATATTACTTTCATATAACCGAGGGTAAACTTAAGTAACTACCTACATTGCGATTAGACGGTGGTTGGAAAATTCATTTCCATTTATGGTATGTAATTATATAACTATTAAATATTAGTGGGCTTTAAGTATGATTGGTAAGATATTAAAGGTAAACTATAAAGTCCGAATTGTTATCACTTAGGTACATTATATGTAGTATGATAATTACAATATACAGAAACTGCCTTTACAATTCATAGATCAGAAATTCGGTTTACAAAAATAATGCGTTACAAAGTAATGAGAAAAATCTACTAGTAATAATAATAATAAATAAATCTATATGAAGTTGTAAAACAGAATAGTTGGCTGATGTATGTACACATGTGAGGGTAGGAAATATTTTTATAATAGTGAATACGATAAATCTAAATTATAGGTCAATTAGGTAATTACTACTCAAAACTAACATAGTCTCTTAGTAATCAAGCTGAACTTAGTCTCACTATTTAATAGCTGTGGAATGTTTTAGTTTTGAACTGTTTTCAATCTTAATGTTAGAAGTTAGTATAATCTTTTATCTATTAAGAGTAAATGAATGGACTCCCTTAAATAGAGTAGAAAGTGAGACCCAGTTCTCACTACAAGACACGAAACAACACTCTGTTTGCAATCTTCCGGACTGTCTCGCAGTTTCAATTGAAGCCTACAACTATAGGAAACATTAATATTTCGTGACCGTATTTGTAACACGCCGCGTGTTTCAAGTAAACCGACGGTAACTAGGTGATAGTTAACGCGTAAAATCAAAGCATAACACAGTTTTGTGTTGATTTTAAATACCTTAATGAAATATATGTTAAATCTAGTCGGAATACTAAGTAAAAGTAATTATACTGTAATTGTATTTCTTAATTTGTACGCCGTAAAAGGTAAAATATGTCTTGAATTAATAATTCCATTAAATCTTTGAATGTACTCATATTTGTGCGAATAAACATCTTTGTTTTTGTGTTTATCTTGCCTATAAATGATGAAGTATAAACGTTTTACTTCCTCATAGATTTGTCAAATCTGTTGAAGTACAATTGTAAAATTATCATAGTGTTAATAACTGTTATAACGCATAGATGCGTTGCCATTGAACTATATGAGAACACGAGGGACAGAGATAACTCTAAATTGTACATATGTTTAAATCCGCATATAAACAAACTTAAGAGTAAAAAATTCCAATTAGATTCCATAATGGAAACTCGTGTAAAAAAACCATTGATTTCCCTTCTAGATATACAGATAAAATGTTCTTGGCATTTATTTTTAATTCTGTTATCCGTGTTTATAATTTTACGAATCATATACATAACAGTAACTCTCAAGAACGTAGACCAACAAAGTTGAAAGTGCACAAATTCGCTTCGCTACTTAACGTTTATGATATAAAATAACACGCCGCGTGCTTTTAAAACCCTCCTGAGATACACTGCGGTTATTTATAAATTAGTTAAGGCTGTATATGTGTGGTTAATAATAATTTGATTACTTCAAATGTTCCACCATTTTATTTTAATAACGCACGATAGTAGGCAATTTGACGATTGTATGCTATTTAAAATATGCATATAAACGTATGGCCGCCAGCATTTCGCTTAGCTTAGCGCGTAATGAGATTTAAATGTTGCTGGAGTCATCTCTAGGTACATACATTTATTCATGATCACTCATTTCCAGTTATAAACTTATTGAATGTTTGCAATGTTGCGTTGCAGTCGAGTAATTTCTACATGCCGCCGAGTCATTGCTATCAATGTATGATTTAAAAAATTACAGTCTGTACAAAATTACCCAACCGCCCGTACAAATTCAGCATGAACTACTAAGAAGGCCCGCAGTAGGTGGAAAGTAGGCAATTTAGTTTGACAGACCGCCATCTCGGCTCAGATGTCAGGGGTCGCGTTTCTCAAGCAGACGAGTGGGTGATTTCACACGCGATCATTAGATCTTTACACGTAACTATTGTAATTTTACATTATTATAGAATATGGTAATGATTTGACATTATGCAATATCCCCGCAGTTAACGAGGGAAGTTCTAAGTGGATTGGACTTCGTTAAACAGATCACGTGTAGGAAGTCGTTATTTAGCGTTTGCGGCTGTCTGATAGTTTATCGGTTAGATGCTGTGATTTCTGCAGCGCATACAGTAAGTGATGAAAAATATGTACAATTTGAGTTAATTACGTTTCATCGTTAAAGCCACTGCCGAGTCGGTACTCTACTGAATTTTAGCCTTAAATTCAGTAGTGTACGAACTTGAGGTGTGAAGTAGATTAGGAATAAGCATAAGTAATAAAAATAAATACCATATTTATCCAAACGAAAACCTACTTATTGTATGAGCTTATTGTTGTACCTATTGTATGATTGTATAAGTATTACCGAGCAACTTGACATAGTATAGTAATATTATAATATGCGTGTCAATGCTAAGACAAATCCGATTTATAACGTGTTACATTAAAAATGCATACAAACTTATACCTTATTTTATATAACGTAGGGGTGCTACAGTAGCAGATTTGTACTTGTCCGATATTAAATTAAAATGCTACCTACTAAAATTTCTTCCGATCTTTAAAAGGTTAATTCGAAATTTTCATGTTGTATGTCTTCATATATTTGAGTTTCAATTTATTTCAATTCTATTTCTTTTCTTTGTAAGTATGTCTTACAAGTATAATAAATAACAGTTTATTAGATAACACATCGTATACTTAAGGTCCAAACTGTTAAATATTGTGGATATCGATCTAAATCTTGTATAAACCGATTGGCTTACTAGTGACAGTTATACAAACAATAAATAAAGCTGATACTGGCATTTGTTCCATTTTACGCGGAATACAATTCTTGTAGTGGCACCAGCTGTTTACATTAGTTTGCGTGTCGTCTCGTTCGCACTTATGTAATTGACACCACAGTGAAAAAGACGGAAAATGTCACTGATGAAGTTCGTTTCGTTTCACGTAATATATTCAGCGAAATCGACAACCGGCTACCATTCGTAAGTTGATTAGAAATTCTAAATACTGTTTAATGTATACATAGTTATTATTTTAACTATGCAGTTAAAATATACAGGTTGCTTGTACAC
>DWGJ01005431.1:0-10416 GCA_018246895.1 Aspitha aspitha aspitha
TGGCTACAAAGCCGCCGACCAAGTTTAATGATATCATATAATTCTCAAGCCATGATGACAGGGATCGACCAATTAACGTGCCGACCGAAACACCGTAACATTCATTACAACTAGCATCAACCTTTGTTTAACCCACCGCTGTACTCAGGTTTCAGGTTCTACCAATCTGGCTAAGTGCGCATTTGCAAGCTTCAGATGATTTTGAGAGTAGCATGTATAACTAAGGCGTGTACGTTTGCTCACGTCGTCTTTTTTCAGGGGATAATTATTAAATTAGATCGTCTTCTTAGGCAGTAAGGAAACATTCTTAAAAATGCAAACAATTTAAATAGTCTACTCAACAAATGAACTATTGTCCATTACTAATATGTAAATGGCAGATCGTTTAACATACCCCAAATATGTAACTTGCCAAAAGAACACGCTATATTCACTTTATCCAATTAAAAAAAATAGTATATAAGTATAGATTACAGTACGCGTGTAATCAAGTTTTGGAAAGAAATCCCTTGTTTAGATACAGTTTTAATCAAATTTAAATTATATTTATAACACATACGTTAAGACAACAGTCACAAGTCTAAAAGTCTTATTATAATCTGATTTGCTATAGTCTTGTCTCTTCTTTCCAGTTTCGTATTTTACTGCAGACTTATTCAAATTCTTAACATAAAATACGTTAACGTCTAACATAATCTCTTCAGTCTTATCAAATTTAACAAAATACAATGAGTTAAAAACCCATGAGTTACCGGCCGCACCGCATTAGTTATGTAGCGTGTCTCTGCCGTTATTACTGGTCCCCTTGACCAGCCATTAGTAGGAATGGTGCAGTAGTCTTGGATAACAGTAATGAACGTCTTCTGCCAAGCCTCCTTTCCTCCAGTCCAGTAACGTCAAGTGCATATTCTAAAGAGCATTTAGTGTTGTATTTGGAGTCTAACAGTTGTGAAAAGTAAGTTTCCAGTAGCCAGTGAAATGGGACGTGACCTGTTTTTACCCCGATTATATTTAAGTCAACTTTAAGCAAGCAAGCATATGGGTTGAAGATTGAATGCTTAGCGATTTTTGCGACACCTAGGTCATAGGCCAAGTTTCATAAATGCAGAGTTTCTTGTCAACAAATCATGCTTGCCTTTATCTTTAAGCCCTACTGTGTTAGGTGCCGTATTTTATTCTGTTTCTTCTGAAGTTTAGCGAGTTCATCGGATTTTAGCGAAGCAGGTTTTTCGAATTATCCCGGATAGTTGGTATTAGTGTTTGTAGTTTACGTTAAAGACTGATGGTTAGGCGTGCAGGTTCAAAAGTTATATCGTCTGGATTTATTACGTAGTTTGGTTATTAAAATTAGACAATTCAGTGTTTATTCTATTTCAGTGGTTTAATGTCGGCATCATCGGGCTGCCTTTATATGACAAGATGATGTTTTGAATATTTTAAACTGGGACGAAGTTCGCAGGTTCGTGAAGCTATCAGTGATACTCCGGTATTAAATTCATTCAGCTTTTTGTCAAATTACGTAGGCGCTACTCTAGAAAGCTGTGAAATTTTATCCCTCTTCACTCTACTCACTAATTTTCTATTTTGACTTTGTAGTATTTTCTTTGTAGTATTCCAACGGAGTACTCATTTTTTCGGTAATAATGAAAGTAATTGTTTAGTTTCCTTGCTGGGATGGGTTTTTCAGGGTTAGGCTTCTGATACTATTTTGATGCGGACAGGTGATTTTCCCTGGTTACGAAATTGCACGTGTAAGGTTGCGATAACATATGATTTGTTCGATTATTAATTTTAAGCTTTTATTCGTCTTGTATATAAAGCAATATCGCAATAAATTTAATGCTTTGTTGATAAACTGAAAACGGAATATATTTTTGACATGGTAGTTGAATTTGTTTTTGGTGTTAAATGCTTATTAGACTGACACAGTTTAAAAATACAATATTAACTATCAAATTAATTGCTTGAACTATGAAATTTGATAAGTATGAATCCTATGATGGAACGTCTTTCTAATTAGGCGTAGGTTGTCTATAAGTTTTACTGTTTTTTTAATATCTATCACTAAGTACCTAATGCTGAGAAAATATGAATTGTAGTTTTATTTACTGTACAATTTACTGTTCTTTTATTCACTTTTAGCACGTAATTCCACGGATATATTTAGGTGCTTTTGTGATAATACAATTCTTTCAAATGTGAAAATTTCGGTATGTGTTGTAAAAGAAAATTTAGGGAATTGTATCAACTGAAAAAAATTCATTAATTTGTAATTAGTTGTACATTTCTAGTTACTTAACATCACATATTTACAACATAAACATTACTAGAACATTATTAACTGTAATGTAAACCATTTACCACACTTCACCAAAACGACCACAAAGCAGCAATTTTCTTTTACACACGAAATTAATTCAAAACTAAGCAGTAATCGAATACACGCACTGAAAATGATCAAAACTTCATAATCGCACAATACAAACTGTAACCATTACACGCACTGATTTTAGACACCCCGATGAAGCATTTTATGAAACATTCACCGATATTAAAGCAACCACTGGCCAATAAAAACTAAGCACTTCGACAATATCACAAACACGATCAAGAAGGTAAATAATTTTTTTATGATTAAAAAAAAATATATGTAATAATCTTATTACCATGATATTAAAAACTTCACAAACTAAAATTACTTTTTATGTACAGTAACATTATAAATTTGTGAACATATTACAGAATCAATAACGACTAAAAATCGTATTACTAAAAGTTTAAAGCATTTATTTACAAGAAGGTCATTGAATTCCTATTCCTAAGAATCTTAACCATTTACGAACACAAAGGATATTAAAATCCTACTGAGAATCTAAGCCGTGTATTTACATACAGGTCATTAAAATCCCTATTGCTAAGTCTAAACTATTTACCTACACGAAGATCACTAACAACCTAATGAAAAAAAAACTTACCCCGTTTACCTGCCTGATCCCTAAAACCATTTTACTGAAAGTTTAAGCTAATTAGCCATACGATTGTCACTAAAACCCTATTGCTAAGAACATAGATCATTTACTTACGTAAAGTTCAGTCCTATTGCTACCGTTTCTATATCTAACTAAACCGTTTATTTATACGAAGGTCATTAAAAATCGTAGTGTCAATAATCTTTCCAGTTTAGTCCGACGAAGGCTAATGCCTGATTACATTTTTTTTCGGTGTCAATTGTGTATAAAGATCGCAATAATTCCAAGAAATCTACTTTTTAAACTCTTAAATCTTCTATAGCAAGTTTATGAAAACATTGTTGCATAAAAAAAAGGATGTCCAAGATATTATTATCAGCATTTAAATTACGACGATCCTTACCATTAATTTCGAAGACAAAGATAAACCAGTATGATACAATAGCAGAGAGAAAAGTCTAAAGCTTTAGCACTAGAGTTTAAAGTTAAAGCGTAAGAGTAAAAAGATTAGCAGTAAAGTATTTCTCAGTGAACCCGATGCTTCTTTTTTGTGAAGATTGTTGGAGAGAGACAAGGGAACTAAGAAACCGACAACACCTAGCCTCCGAGGCCTTGATCGTATAAGTTGTATTGATTTTTTTGTATCACTAACAAGTAGGACGCATTACGTGTAATGCGCATTACGTGTAGAGCTTAGCTGCGAATATACTCGTATATAGCCAAACATTGAACGTAATCTGAAATATATGTATGTATTATATAAGCAGCGAAACTTTTGTAGTAAATAATACGGTTAAGCATAATAATAGTCAAATATTTAATTAACGGAATAATCAAATCGAATATTAATAATATTGGACTTGAACTATTAAAATAATAATATGAGTAATAAGCATTTAATTTCATCACTAGAAAAAGAAACTGTTACAGACGCTGAAATTTTTATTCGATTAAAATCGATTTTAGGAAAATGTTACAGGAATTTTCATTGCAACACTTTTATCAATTATAAGATACCGATATTTCAATATAATTACAAATAAGCTGAAATTGTGAGCATGCTTCGTAAATTTTAATGATTACATATTTACACTTAATAGTATACCTACTATACTTAATTTATGTAGCGCACAAACCCTCTTAATTTTATGTAAAACCACCAATAATACACAATGAATTGAAAAATGTATGTTTTTGTCAAACTTTGTTGAAGGAAGTAGGTATATCTCACAGATAATAAATTAAAGCAGTTTCAATTTCAATAGCAATAAGTAACACATACGCACTAACCATAAACGAGACACTGCATTCAATTCGGAATTGCGAATATGTTAGTATTAACCAACAAAATGCAGAAAATGTGTATATATGCATATCACACGATCACTGTTCATATAGGTGTATAATATTATTAATAAATAATAATCGTAAGCATCATAAATTGCACACCACTTTTATAAAACCCCAAACACACGTTAAAACCACGAACTTTACCAGTGACACCACAATAGCTATCAATCAAAGGTTAACCAAACCAATATTATCTAGTTGTATCGGACAATTTTTTGCGGAAATCCATTGTTAATAAACTAAGATGATTTGGACAATTACTATTACTCTTAACATTCCATTATGTGTCGGAGAAAGCGTTCCATTTAGCGAAAATACTTTTTGAACAATTAATAGGATTTCATTTCATCAACCGTTAACGATCTCAAATTACGATGGGATCTCAAATTAAACGATACTTATAAAATTATATTTTGCCGTGGAAGCGTATCACAACTGGTGCATACACATTAATTTAATGTCATTATCAATCACAAACAAAAGACCACAACCAAAATATACAAAATCAATAATTCCTAGCCGGGCCATAAGTTTCTCTACATCGCAAAAATATGTGCTATGTAATAATAAAATACATCAATCAAAATATTCACAAAAGTATTTACGTAGTGCAAAATTATCAAAAAAATACAAAAATCTCGAGATAATATCCAACGAGATGCAATAATAGAATTCAACGTAAATCATCTCGATAAGGTTAATTTGAAATAAAATGCGGAATTGCTGATGGTTAAATAGCAAAACATCACCTTGAAGAATTCAATCAAACAAATAGTTTTTTCTAGTAGCTTGTTTTGGATGGCTTTGTGCCTGATGAAACTTTACGTGCTGATAAAAATCAATTTCAAGGTAGACTAAAACTACAAAAAATAATAACAATGTAAGCCTCATCAAGACTTGATGTCTACACTCAGTTAACAGTAGACATATTTACATCACGCAGTAGATATTATTTACATGAAATAAATAATAAGAATCACTACAAAATATTATTGACAAAATGTTCTCAATCAAATCAACAAAACATTACAAGTGTAATCATTTTATGTACACATGGAATAGTCTCAAATTAGTTTCCTACATTTGCATGGGTTTTAGCCATACATGTAACAAATATTAATGTTACTGAAGACAACAGTATTTTCATTTATGAAATCTAAAATTGCATAACAAAAATAATTGCAATCTAGTATTCGTAACATGCGAGTTCTTGAACGACTGTACTCGAATAGTAAACGTGTTGGGGCACAATACCGTTCATGCTATTAGATATAGTCTAAGCATCTCAAACCATTAGCAATTTTCATAATATACTCGTAAATGCAAATTACGTAAACCGTTCAAACACATGTCGCGTAGTGGTCAATGCGCTTAACAAGCCAACATACCAACACAACCTCCCAAAAAGCCACTTTGATCACACTATTGTTCGTTCAACCGAGAACGACAAATCCCACCTAATATTCTAAACAACCGCATGATTCATAAGATCGGAGCGTACTTTTAATACGAATACATTTTATGACATTGCCATTTCTTAATAAATTGCAGCAATTACAAGCCTTCAGGGGGTGTTATCTGAGAAAAATTAGTCCTATAAATTAATCCATAAATTTCAACGTAATGAAAAACAAAAACGGGGAAGTGAAGAAAACGGGTATTTTTATCATTAAATATACATAGTACATATATGCATTAAATATAGCGGCAGAATGAAAGAACTTGCACAGGAACTGTGAGAAGGTTCTGGAAGAAAGCGTATTGCAAATTAAAGCCAGCAGATGAGTTCGAGTCCCACTAATGATTTTTCGTCAAATAGAAGACATTTGTAAATTTACTAATAACATTTAATAAAGGATATTGGGTCTACAAGTTAAGAACACGGATAAGATTGAAAATTTAAAAGGTTCCTTTAAAATTATTCACAGATAAACAGTAATTAAAACTAAATCGACAGACTATACGGGGAGATATAATAAATACTTTGGTTGCAGAAATTAATTGTTAAAAGACTAATTAATTAATAATTAAATTTTAAAACCACTGACAAGTCAAGTGGATATAGAGATGTACATATTGCTGAATAGAAACGGATAAAGGTTTTCAGTATCACAGACAGAAATTTAAAAACAGTTGCACAATAATGTGTCACAAGATGGAATTGTTGTGTCAATTGCATTCTTATTCGATATAAATATACATAAAAATAAAATTAACTGTTGTCCACCACATTAGTATCATCAGCAGCATTTAGCACAGGGGAAACACAATATTCAATATAGTTATTTTAATAGAATCAATTATATTTCAAGTATTCACGCGCTCATAGCAGATTTAAAAGTGACATCCGACTGCCTGTACCTCATAAAGAAATCATCTATTGCTAGAATCAGACATTTTCATTTTGTATTAAATCACTAGGCTCTAGAATGATAGTGGAATTTTTCTGCCTAGCAGCCCAATCACTCCACAGACTAGCAACATTATGCAAAAATTAACTTAGGTGCACACCAAAGTTTATTTTTTTTTTACTAATTTTAAGATGTTTTAGACAGACAATATTATTTCACGTCATTTAGTCACAACTGACGCAGAATATGGTATGTACACATACAAAATTTGCAAATGAAATTTATTTTCTATACTTATAAAATATACTATAACAATTAGGTATATGGTATTAATATTTGTAAGTATAAAATATATTGCTAACAAGACGAGGGATTAAATAATACCTTTTGATAATTTTCTATCTACTCAATACTGTTTCTTTATCTCACTGTTATCAAAGATAATTGTTTACTTTCATGACGCTGATTTTATTTGATGTAACCTAACAAGCCCACCTGACTACAAACTGTAGTAAGGTGATTATTTAAATTAATTATTTAACGGCGAAGTTATTTTTAAAGCTCTGTATAGTGACGTCTAAAATGAGCGAAGTTTGCCAAAACGCACTTGGACAACATTGTGAACTAAGATCTTAAAGTTCTCATTATTGGAGGCCTCTATCCTGATAGATAATTTGAAAAGAGATATGTATTTCAGTAGACCTAAAATTTAATATATTTTACATTAAATGAAGATTTTAAATTTAATACTTAAGAAAACTTCTTAATTGGTTTCTCTATTTCTTAGTTGGTTATCTATGACCAATAAGCATAGACAAGCTTAAAGAATTCGATGAACTGTCATCAAAAATTTCTCGTAGGACCGAAATTATCGAAAACAGGCGCAAGCGAAAATGTCATACTTGGAAAATGTATAAATAATTGTTTATGAGTTATAAGTTTTCGATTTGTGTGCAGAAGTATTACAAAGAACCTTGCGTCAGTATAGAGTGTTAATCTATTAGCAATAGTGAGATATTTGAAACTAAAAAAGTGACAGCTGTTTGTTATTATCGCTTAGAAGAATACTATAGCCGGCTCGTACTACGTACTATCTGGGGGCACTGGAGTGCCCTAGCCAAGTTAGTGTTAGTGTACTTTTCCGACTATCACTACCGTGATAGTTGATAAGTGAACATTTTGTGAAATTGAATTTGCGTTGTCTCCAAAACTATGGGTCCCCTCGATATGGGCGCAAACAGAACAACAAAACTTACCTAGCGCCGCGATGCCGGAAAAAACTAAGATAACATTATGGCGGCTTTTAAGTCAGCCATGATGTCGGACGTCTTACATGCGGCATGCATTATGCATAATGATTTAACTACAAAACTATAGACATTTAGTTGAATTGCGTTGTTCAATGAAAGGCCTATCCGTCCAATGAAAGGGCCAATTCAACCAGTTTGATGCGACATAACCATACAACTTTAATGAAGTACAAAAGAGTATTTTTCGATTTTGAAAATAAATAATTAATTTGACGTAAATAGGAATAGTAAGAACAAAAAACTATAAAATAAACAATTATTGAAATTGTTGAAGATCTTCTCCTTTCTTATAAAAAATATTTAATTGGACGACACTCAACAGAGACTTGATAACTTTAGCATTTGCCATGACATAGTAAACATATAACATTTGAGTACTATAGTATGGGCTCTGCGTAGTTTGAGATCAGAAGGTCCTGTGTCAGAGTGTCAGTGTATATTATTATTATAGCAAGTGAGACAGACATTAGATTACAGACATTAGCAACGTTCTACGTTCGAATAGTACGAATTCACTTAATATAAAACGTCGATTAGTATTAATAATAACAATAAAATATAGGAATACTCTATCCTAAACATTACTTCCGTAGTGCTTTACTATTTGTATGATACATTCTCTTTCCCCCTCCTTACAAAAATAACCTTACAAATACTCACTCTGTTTACTACAATACAACTCCGTTTCCTGTACCTACCTAAAAAGTTTAAAATTGACCACAGCAATCTACTTAATACTAAGGACTTTTTACTGAGAATCTCCCGAGATTTCCAGAAGCACATTTACAATCCTATTATTTATATATTATTCATAATTACAAATTTGATGTGCATATCACCTAAGATTTTGATTCCTTACTTTCATCAGAATTATTGGACTATAAATTATGGCGTACCTCGTTAACATAGCATATTTATGTATAATTGAATGTAAGAAAGGTTGTTCTATTTAATTTTATCATGTTAGAAAAGTCTTATACCATCTACCTATAGTAAGTCGTTCACGTTCTAAGTGCTCAAGATCCTAAAGATTTCTTTCTGACAATTTGATCTTTATAACTTTAGTTTCGACTTTTATTTCTATTACCAATTTCAATGAGTCTAGTAACATATTTATAATCGTTATTTTGATATATTAACAATTACAAATATGATGCATATATTACCTAAGATTTTGACTATCATTAGAATTTATGAGACTATGTAAGACACCGTACCTCGTTATCATAGGATATATAATTGAATATAAGTCTAGTACCACATTTATAATCATAATTTTTGCATATTACCAATTATAAATATGATGCACATATTACCTAAGATTTTGACTATCATTAGAATTTATCAGACTATGTTAGACATCGTACCTCATTATCATAGGGCATATAACTTAATATATATCTAGTGCCACATTTATAATCGCAATTTTTGCATATTACCAATTACAAATATGATGCACATATTACCTAAGATTTTGACTATCATTGAATTTATCAGACTATGTAAGACACCATACCTCGTTATCATAGGGTATATAATTGAATATAAGTCTAGTACCATATTTACAATCATAATTTTAGCATATTAATAATTACAAATATGATGCACGTATCCCCTAAGATTTTGATATTGTACTATCATTAGAATTACCAGAATAGATATGTATGACGCTGTACCTCGTTATCATAGCGTATATAACTCTACGCAAGTCTAGTACCACATTTATAATCATAATTTTAGCATATTAATAACTACAAATATGATGCAAACTTGCCTAAGATTTTAATATTGTACTATACGTATTTCGTTAAATGTAATTAAGTTCGTTCTATTTGATTTTACAATGTTAGAAAAGTCTTATACCACCTACCTATAGTATGACGTTCACGTTCTAAGTGCTCATGATCGTAAGGATTCCTTTGTGAGAATTTTATCTTTTTAACTTTAGTTTCAATTTATATTGCTATTGCCGCTGTAATTAAATCTAGTACCACATTTATAATCGTAATAATAGCATATTACCAATTATAAATATAATGCACACATAACCTAAGATTTTTGTACTGTCATTAGAATTATCGAACTAGGTATAGGCCGTACTTCGTAATCATAGCATATTATGTTATTAAATGTAATAATGTTCGTTCGAGTTCATTTTACTATATCAGAAAAGTCATACCACCTACCTATGGTTAGTCGTTCACGTTCCAAGTGCTCATGATAGTAAGGATATCTTCTGAGAATTTGATTGAGATAGTTCCGATCTATAATGCTATTGCCGTTGTGGTTAAGTCTAGTACCACATTTATAATCATAATTTTAGCATATTAATAATTACAGATATGATGCAAACTTGCCCAAGATTTTAATATTGTACTATACGTATTTCGTTAAATGTAATTAAGTTCGTTCTATTTGATTTTACAATGTTAGAAA